>VXAD01008914.1:1348066-1441072 GCA_013399195.1 Dicrurus megarhynchus
AAAAAAAAAAAAAAAAAGACTTTTTTCTAGCAGGGAAGAAAAGGAGACCGTTCATCTCAGTGGGCTGTGGAGAAGAATAGAAAGAAGATGAGGTCTCAGATATATATTGCTAGAAGGAGAGAAGGCTTGGACTTGCAGGTCAGGTGCAGCACCTCAGCCACAAACTTCACCTGTGATTTTGGTGAATCACATAATCTTGGGTGTCTTGAAACTCTGTCTGTGAAATGTGACAGACATACCTGCTTCCTGAAGCACAGTGTGGGTAAAGGTCATTCATGTGAAGGATTCAGGTGTTGATATGGCATTGATGGGGTTGACAAAATTCATGTAGTGAGAGTCCCATTGTTTCTGGAGTACAAGCCCTATATTCTAAACCTTTGGGAGGGAGAAGGACAACTGCTTAAAGGAGTAGTGCTTTACTGTAAATGGAAGATAATTTACTGGATGATGAGGAAAGGTTAAAGACAACTTTAGGCTTCTCATTGGCTGGTTTTCTTTAATGTGTTACAAGCATACCTTCCCTTCTCCTTACGACTCTGAAATAGGGGCATAACAATACATGAAAGAGGGTAAAGACATGTCTTTCCACAGCAAAGCTTCTATAGTTACAACATCAGATATTTTGTGGCCTGTGATTTCTGGAATGTGTTGCAAAATCATTGATACTATTTTCCTTGTAGATCCCAGGAAACTTTTGTCCATCCCTTGGGAAAGTTTTGGTCAGTGCAAAGCTCAGCATAAGCTTGAGCCCTCTTAAGTCTTTACGAAGGCAAGCAAGCTTCATTTTCGTGAATGCTGGCGCTGTGTACTACTCTGTACTGCCATAGTGAAAGTTGGCTGTGTGCCCAGAAATACGATACTCGTGTAAGGATACACAGTGGCTGGTGCAAGGGAGCAAAACAAGGTCGACAGCCTCTGCCACTACTCCAGAAGGTCAGCTTTATTCACAGGAAGAGCAGCAGGTTGCTTCAGCTTACTTATGTTAACCACCTTTTCAGTCCTTTCCTTAGTGAATAGGACTATTTAAAACTTCAATAGAAATCTGCATTCAAAGAAGACAGCTAACTTTTTATTGCATAACTTAAAGATATCACTGATCTTTCTCCCTCCCCCACACAGACAGAGCTGTCAAATTGAAAACGTTTTCAGCGTGGAGCACAAGCCTACTCCTTTCAAACCTCATCAAAATTAACTTCAGAACACTTTTAGAGGGAGAGAAATGCTGCAGAGAAACAGCTGCAGCATGTTTGATCCTCCTTTCTTTCGGGGGGCCCGTGTCAAAGCTTAGATCTCTGAAAGGTAGTGATTATTAAAAAGCAAAATTGAGCACAGCTAATTGTGAAATAACTCTTTCTTGATTGGGCTCTTTTCAGTAGTCAGTTGATGGAGGTAAGCAGATTTACAAAGGAGGTTGCTTTACTGCTGGCATGGAGTCTTGGAGTCTTCATATTATGTATGTTCTCCAAGAAGAGACAAGTTAGAGCAAAAGTTTCATCCATGATAACAGAAGTGCTGAGAAAAAATGTTTAGCTATGTTGGTCAATAGGTTTCATATTCAGCTCCCTTGCTCAAGTCCTAACAACTCAGGTCAGGGTTCAGAGGAACTGTGGAGAGGTTGCTGAATGATGAAGGATTGTGTTGCTTGATGTTAAACTACAAAAGGGAGAATGTTCTGGATGCCTTGGATCTCAGCTTAGGCACCATCCTGAGGTTGCATTCCTCCAGTTTAGTCTCTTGCTCTGAATTGCCCTCTAGTGTTAAAATCTCTGCCGGCCAGGCTGTTCCCAGCCCAGCCTGCAGGTTAACGGGGTCCGATGCCCTTGTGAGCTAGCGACTGAAAGATGGTAACTGAGGTTAGCGTGCCTCAGTTTACCAGTGCAGCCCAACGCCTCCTCACAGCATGTAGGCATGCTGTAGCCAGCAGCGGAAGGTACGGAGGAAAGAGTGGAAACTCTGTCAGCTGCATTCCAAGTTTATTTTCTCCTGCCCTCGAGAGGGCAGGGGCCAGTTAGCTTGAAGGGGAGCTAAAGCAGAGAGACCCCGTTTGTTCTCTCGCAGAGAGTTTTAAAGTGTTACATCATCAGGTAGAGATAACAGAATGAACCAATCATGAAAGAAGGTACATGATAGTAAACCAATAAAGACCTCTCAGGGGAGGAACAATAACAAACCAACAAGTAACAAGACAGCTAGAGGGTATTTCAAATCACGCTGACCTGTTAGAGGACTTGAAACTTCTGTGATTGACATGCAAGGGGTATGTTGCTATGCTATAGGACAGCAACACTCTAGGGTGTATTTTCCTCTCACATGTACAGCATACAGTCTAATAACTGCCTTTCTTAAATCAGTCACTTGTGTTTATTCAGCAATAGTGCTTCTCTTTTAGGAATGCTTCTTGCCCTTTCCTCTTCCAAGGAGCTCTCCAGCCAAGAGATGTCCCCCTTGTTCATGTCTTGTTTGTGTCTTACTTGTTTGTGTCTCATCACGTTATTTGAAACAGCAGTTTCTCATGCTGTCTTATGGTGATTTTCTGCAGGTTGTCTGTTCAAGAAGGGCTATTAATGGTGCAACCAAAAATTCTCCAGAAGGATGCATTCTAGACATGAAAGATTTTACTTTTCAAACTACACCCTTGTTAATCCATAGTAAGTACTATGTGAGAGAAAATTTACTCTTTTTAAGATTGCAGCAGTTTGATTTGGGCTTAGAAGAGAACAGCAGCATGGTTTTAGATGGGGAGAGCTAGAAACAGCTTTATTTTAAAACAGATCCGTCTTCTGTGAATTAGGCTTGGCACCTCTGAGTTGTAATCTTAACTTCTGGTAGATCGAGTGCTTCTATGATTTTTTTCTTTAATAGTAACTACTGGATTAATAGCTAAGAACTTAGGGCATATTTACATAGCTGGTATCTATAAGAAATGTCAGCAGCTGGGTGATAGCACAGCTGTTCTTTAGCTTTCCAAGCCCAAACACTTTTTCTGAGTGGAAGCTTGCCCAAGATACATTACTAAACATATATTGGGAGATGAGGAACAGTTCCAGTTTTTCCTTTATGCTTTTCTCTTTCCCCTGTTATTTTAAATCCATCCAGGTAAGTGGGCAGCCATTAGGGTCAGGATTGGGAATCTTGCATGAAAGGTTTGGTATCTTACAGGGCAGTCGTTCATTTCATTACAGGTTACACGTTCAAGGACAATGTCTACAGCTCAGCAGTGACCTGGAACAAATTCTCCATCATGCGGGGAAAAGAATGCTGCCCAAATGCCTTCCTAATGAGAGCAAAACAGAGGGAACCTGAGACAAATTCAGAACCTGAGTTACAAAGCAGGAGAACCAGTGGGGAAAGTGAAGCAATAGGAATTTGGCAAGCGGTGGCAGAAACCCTCCCTGAGTGCATTTGCTGCACAAAGCTGTTGAAATGTTGCTCCCTTTCTAGGGATAATGCAGCCTTTTTAATGATGGTTGTTGCAGATAATGTGGCAGCCGTAATGAAATATAACCTAGGCAGTGAACCAGAGAGAGCTTCAGACTTGCTGGAGTCTAAGAGAGGAGGGACAAGCACCATAAGTGACTGAGAGGATAGCTGGCATGCTGAAAAGAGCTGAAGGATATCCAGTAATGAGACAGGTAGAAAATGATCCAGAAAAATGGAAGTAAATAATGGGCCCCAAAAACATTTTGAGAAATTTTTCCTAATAAAACTTTCCAGACTCAAAAGAAGTTTTGTGAACCAGAGCACTCCATGTGCTAATTAATTCAGGAATAGTGTAATATGTTATGACAGAAGAGTCGCCAAAGAATTTCTAAATAATTTGGATTATATCAATAAATGGACATTCCAGAGAAAGAAATAGTTTTCTCCTTTAATAAGGTACAAGATTTATGCTTGTAGACATACTTATGGTCTCATGTCTTCCAGAAGATCTCTCTGACACCTTGGACAAAGTTCTCAGGGCTTCTTCCACTGCCATCCCATCAATGCCAGAGCTTCTTGCAGTCTGGAGTATAGTTTTCCATACAATGTGCCCATTTTTCATGCCTTCTGATAGAAAACTGGACTCGCCATCTAAATGCATAGAAAATTTGTGGTGGGACTGGAAACAGGCTTGAAGGTTTAAGATCTTAAGATCTTACAAGTGTTTGTGCTTCTGTTGTTCTTACTGTGTATAAAATGGAATTAACATGCTCCAGCTCACAAAGTGGTAAACAATTTTACTACATTAATGTGTATATACAGAAGTAGCAGAACTGAACAGGTCGTAAAATATTCTGTTTGATTTTCTAAATATTACATTCATTTTAAAATCGTAAAGAGCATGGATGCATGGATATAATGTCACAATGCTTTTCATTTTTATGCATTAAAAAAATTGTGGATTTCACGTCAGCTAGTCCAGGCACCCTGAAATCTTGGTAGTTTTATTTATTATTAGTTATTATTTTATTATTCTTAACTATACATTCAATTCATTTTCCTGTCCTGAGAGGCTATGAAAATTGGCAGGGCTTTCAGGTAGGTATGAAATACACGTTTAGTAGGTATCAGGATCAGGCCAAGGTTGAAAGAACATCACAAGTAAAGTATTTCCAATCACAGGCATTATAGTATGACTATTAGAGTTTTTATATTTTGTTTTACTGTATAGAATAAATTTTAGTAACATAACCTGTATTCAAGATGGAGAACTGGATTGTGGGATTAAATTTCAGTGTGTATGATCTTGGTCAGATGAACTTTGTTGGGAGTTGGTGTGACGCTGAATTTGCCCTTCTGCTCAATCCAAATACTATTCATCATTTCCATAGCATGTAAATGTTCATCCGGATGATGACATTTCATTCCTGTCTTACCCCAGCTCACGTTACTGCTGTGGGAATATCTATTGTAACTCTTATCCTTCCACACACTGTGCTGTCGTCACCACTGCTGTGGCTAATCCACTACTATTTGGCAAGAAAGCTATTTATCCATTCTGTGTTAGGGTAGATAGCTGAAGTAAAAGCTGGAGGAGGAGGAGGAGGCAATCAGCGTAGTATATTGTGTTTGTTCTGCAGCACATTAACATGCTAGCTAAGCTAACAAGGAGAAGATGACCAAGTGTTTTGGTCATTAGACTAATTTTGTCATGGGGTTTGATGACATACTCCCACATAAATTACAAGGATATTGTGACCAGAAGTAGCAAGAAAGTAGTAAAGACTATGTCTGCGTAGATTTCATAACTATCCTGCACTTTTTCTATACTTTGCCACGTGGAGAATCACTCACATCCTGAATACTAACCTTGATCAACTTGAATTTCTGCATTAAAGTAGGAATGTTTATGGCTCTGTGTCTCCATTCCCTCCATTTTTGGCTATCTTTGTGTTTGTTTTGGCTGCTAATGGCTCAGACATTTTTTGATACCACAAGCCCCAGTGTTGCATAGGGAAAGAAACAAGCCGAGGGCTGTCCATCTGAGGAACAACACAAACAGTATTTACCCCACACCCCTACTGTTTTAGAGTTTGAGGTTGTTTGGGTTTTTTCACTCTGTTTTTTCAGAGTATATTAGTTTATTTATTTAGCTATTTATGCGAGGAAAAAAACAAACCAAAACTAATTGCGGTATCCAGCCCCAGGAAAAAGAAAGAAAAGAAAACTATCAAGGGAAACTTAATCCGTCTGTCTCTCCAAAAGCTAAATTAGCAAGTACAAAAGAATGGACTAAAGCTTGTTGCAACTCATATAACCATTTACTACTTTATATGCGTTGCTTCCATTTGATTCTTCTTAACTAAGAGTCACTCACCATACTCTACCACCTTGTATTCTTGCTCATTAGCAAGAAATCATAAAGCTGTGACGTACATTTGCAAATTTTTGAATGAGTTTTCCCCCTAGACTCTCCTGTCCAGCTCAGCCCCGTGATGACAATGGTTTTCATTCTGCAGTCTTCCAGGTAGTTCTTGGGAAGATGCACTGTATTGCTCCCACCTAAGCATTTTTTATTGTCAAACAGAAGGAAAGGGAAGAAAAGCCAAAAGACCCCAAACCATCAAGGTCTTTGATGGTAAAGGCATAGTTAATATTAAAAAAATTAGGAGAGAATACTTCTTGCAGTTTCAGTTCTGCCATCGTGACTGTCTGTGTGCTTGACAGTAGCCTTCATGTCAATGAGCACACATGCTGTTTTCCCACCTGTGCCTCACAGGGATCTCCCATCCCTGGGCACACTGTCCTGCCTGCACAGGAGCCCACCAGCCGCCCCTGCCTCGGTGCTGCCAGTGTGCAGCCAGCCCGGGAGTTTATGGTTGAGGGCAGGCAGTGACTGACTGCACCCAGGAGGCACTGAAAGTTAAACAGCAGGAAGAAGCAGACATATATCTTACTTTACTTTTTTTTGGCTTAGTATTTTTTGGCCTAACTCTGATAAAGAAAGCTGAAATAATCGTAATTTGGGGAAGGATACAGTCCTTATATTTTATTCCTGTTACTGATTGGAAATGATGCAGAGAATGATGCATGCGTATGAAGAGGGAATGTCTAGAGATTTTACTAAGGGCTTTCACAAGGTTCTCTGAGCTTAATGCTGTGGTCAACAAATGGTTATTTACTAGTGCTCCTAATATATTCCTTTCTGAATGAACGTTCATTGTGGCAGCAAGCAGTTGTGGACATAAAAGGAGCTTCTCTCTAGATCCAGGTTTCTGCTGCCATGTTGAAGCTTTTTCTCCTAAAAGAAGTTTCACCTTTTCAAAGCAATGAAAAATGCAAGGCAAGATTAAGAGTCAACATTTTAGTTCAAGCAAGATCTCAGATATTTATTAACATTAAACAAGAGTATTAGGTTCTTCCTTCCTTCTGGATTTCTCATGGCCACAGTATGCTCTCTAAGTTCTTACATTTGAGAATATTCTGCTCGTGAAATTCAAATACAAAAAAATAATTAATTATTCTGTAATTCTTTTTCCCAATAGCAAATATTTCCTTACTCCATCACCTTATTTATGGAACTAAATGTTCTCTAGCATTTTTCAAGCTTCCAGTATATTTAGAAAACCCTTATTGTTAGTCTTAATATTCCTAGCTATTTGTGCTTCATTATTCCTTCGTGTGCTTCAAGTACCATCATTACATTCCTTTGATTTTTCTTTTTAGAAGTAACAATGCTGTAGTTTTATGCTCCCTGTAATTTTTAGAGCTCCATTTTTGCTTGCAATTAACTTAAGCAACTTGTCACTCAGACTTACTGGCTTTGAAATTTTGTGCTTAATTTTGCATAATGGTATACACTCCCCCTGAGCCACCTTCTTCATGTCTTTAAAGTTTAGCCGAACTTTAACAACTTATCAATGTTATCACTAATAAGCTTTGCCAGTTTATTTCATTCTTAATTCTCAGATTGCACACTTTATTTTATTCAAATTTCTAGCTGAATGCCCTTCGAGAACTGCATTAGGTGGTAAATTGCAATCCTCAAGCAGTCCCTAACTCTGAGCTCACCTCTGCTGTGTAAAACATTTTTAAAACTCTTTTGCTTTCTGTTATCTGCAGCTCAGAGTGCTGTGAAAGCAGAGCTTCTGCAGGACTTGGAGCAGTGTGCCTCATGGGATCTTTGAATACTCTGTTCTTCTGAGGTAAATTTAAATTATTTAGGTGTGTTTTTTCTAACCTCACAACTGTCATTTGTTCAGCAGTCCCTGCTGAGCCTCCTTCCTTCATTCAGCAGTTTCTGCACAAACATGGGGGCTGAACTGCAGTGGCATAAGGGTCTGCTCTGAAGGTGGTTATAGTAGTCAAAATCAGCTGAAGGTGTACCCAAAGGTTTGCCTAGAGTTCACGTCTGTTGTGGTTTAACCCCAGCCAGCTGCCAGGCCCCACTCAGCTGCTCATTCACTCCCCCACCAGCAGGATCCGGGAGAGAATCAGAAGGGTAAAAGCTGGAAAACTTATGGGTAGAGATAAAGACAGTTTAATAGGGAAAGCAAAAGCTGCACTCAAGCAAAGCAAAACAAGGAATTAATTCACTGCTTCCCGTGGGCAGGCAGGTGTTCAGCTGTCTCCAGGGCCTCGTCATGTGCAGTGTCTCCTTGGCACAAACACCATCACTCCAAATGTCCCCCCTTTCTCCCCCCCCCCGCCCCCACTTTATATGCAGAGCATGATGCCATATGGCCTGAAATGTCCCTTTGGTCAGTTTGGGTCACCTGTCCTGGCTGTGTCTCCTCCCAACCTCCCATTCACCCCCAATTTCCTTACCAGTGTGGTGGAAAAGCAGAAAAGGCTTTGGCTCTGTGCAAGCCCTGCTCAGCAATAACAAAAACTTCTCAATATTATTCACCCTGTGCTCAGCACAAATCCAAAACACAGCCCCATACCAGCCACTGTGAAGAAAGTTAACTCTACCCCAGACAAAACCAGTGTAAATTCACTGGCCTGAAATAGGCCTCCACTGTCTTGTGATAATTTCCAAAATAAGTTTAGTTTATGTTAAACATGATAGATCAGGGGCATTATTTGCCAGCTGAGGACTAAGCAGAATCATCTTGGAGTTGCTTCACATGTGCTCTTCTTTAACTTGAAGACCATTCCTCTCCCTCCAAGTTGTTGCCTAAAACATATATATTCAGGGTCAATAGTAGGGTTCTGCAGGGCTCCATCCTCAACCCTGTGCTCTTCAACATCTTCATAAATGACTTGGACGCAGGACTCAAAGGGATACAGAGCAAGTTCACAGAGGATACAAAACTGGGAGGAGCTGCTGAGTCCCTCGAAGGGAGGGAGAACCTGCAGAGAGACTTGGACAAATTAGAGAGATGGGCACTTAACAACTATGAAATTCAACAAGGGAAAGTGCCGGATTCTGCACCTGGGATGGGACAGCCCTGGATGTACGGACAGGCTGGGGAATGGGATGCTGGGGAGCAGTGCCACAGAAAGGGTCATGTGTATCCTGGTCACTGGCAAGTTGAACATGAATCAGCAGTGCCCTGGCAGCCGGGAGGGCCAACCCTGTCCTGGGATGCATCAGGCACAGCATCACCAGCCGGGCAAGGGAGGGGATTGTCCTGCTCTGCTCTGCACTGGGGTGGCCTCACCTCAAGCGTTGTGTGCAGTTTTGGGCACCACAATATAAGAAAGACATTAAACTATTAGAGAGTGTCCAAAAGACGGCCAGAAGGATGATGAAGGGTTTTCAGGTGAACACGTATGAGGAGCAGCTGAGATCACTTGGTCAGTTCAGCCTCAAGAACAGGAGAGTGAGGGGAGACCTCATTGCAGTTACAACTTCCTCATGAGGGGAAGAGGAGGGGCAGACACTGATCTCTTGTCTGTGGTGACCAGTGACAGGACCCAAGGGAATGGCCTGAAGTTGTGTCAGGGGAGGTTTAGGCTGGATATTAGGAAAAATTTCTTCGCCCAGAGGGTGGTTGGGCACTGGAACAGGCTCCCCAGGGCAGTGGTCACAGCACCAGCCTGACAGAGTTCAAGAAATGTTTGGACAATGCTCTCAGGCACATGGTGTCACTCTTGGGGATCGTGCTGTGCGGGGCCAGGAGTTGGACTCGAGGATCCTTGTGGGTCCCTTCCAACTCAACATACCCTGTGATTCTGTAATCATATTCTGTCTGTCTCTTTTTCTGCAGAGCTAAATAAGCTGAACTCTCTTTAGTCTCCACTTGGGATGTAAGCTTTCCAGTTCCTCTGCTTTTTGTAGTGTCATTCTCCTGTTTGACTCTTTCCTTCTTATATGCAAGTAACCAGTATACCTTCTTATATGCAATTACACACAATGTTGCAGATGATAAACAAATGTATGTCAGATGTCTCATTTGGCGCACTGTTAAATCACATTTGCCTCTTTCAGGCTGCTTGATCCATGGTGGCTCACTGTTATCTCTGACTAGATCCTGGGATTAAACCTCTCCCCACCTTCTCCTATGTCATTTGTAAAGAATAAGTTTCTACTTTTGAATTCCGAAGCTTATTACTTTGTTTTCATGTTGCTGCATTTCATACTGTCTCTGAACACTTCAGTTTTTCCTGAATGATACCTCAGTCCCATCAGTATTGGTCTTTTAAGCAGATTTCATCCTCTTGTGCATATTTTCATGCCAAAGTTATTATAAAAAAATGTTGCTGTCTAGATTAAGTCTGCAGGAACTGTGTTAGACCCTCTGCAGCTTGGAGTAAGGGTTTCATGGTATCTGCTATAGCTATCTTACCTCATGTAATATTACAGTATCAATCTCCATTTTACCAACTTCCTCTCATGGCATGCTACCAAATGCTTTGTTAAAATCTGATCTACTCCATTTTATTTCTCAGAAAATTAGCTATCCTCTGAGAGAAATAGGCTATTCTGACACCACCTGCCTTTGATAAATGATAATGAATTAATTCACCTTTTGTCTATGCCTTTAATTGTATGTTATGTTGGTTTTAAAGATTCTTATACTACTGGGAATGAGCTAATAGTATTTTAGGCCTTAAGTTTAATTTGCAGTGACCTCGCTCACATGTTTTTTCTTTTTAAATGCAGATGCTATGCTTGTTGTTCCCCAGTGATACATGAAGTACAATGTCTTTCTATAAAGGGAATTCTAGAGGGATCGCTATAGAAAGAACTGATTGTATTAAAAATTTATTCTTCTGGATTTGCAATTTCTTATGTCAGGTGTTTTAGTGTTCTGAAATGCAGATTCCCTGTTCCCTACTTTGCAAATTGCAGCAAGCACACTTAGGTTTCTTTCCATCTCAGATGTGGCATTCTCACTTTTGTTTTCTTTTCATTTCTATAAAAAAAATACTGTATTTCAGTTCAGATCTGCATTACATTTAAACTTCTTATTGGTCTATGAAATCTTATAGATTATCTGCCTTACCTATTTTAAGCAGGTGCAGGCATTAGCTTGTAATGGCAAAAGTTAAGACTGTAAGTATGGTCATCAACCTGTCTGATGATGACAACAAAACTATCTATATTAGACTTCATGTAGTATTTCCTATTGATTGTGGTAGTAATTGTGGAATTTTTAGTTGGATTTATACTGGTAAGAAACTGATGGACTCCTCATAGTGTTAGCTTTTTGACTATGAACATGTTCAGTTGTTACTAATTCACTGTTTTGCATGTAAACATTAATGTGTCATTATTTTGAGGTATTTATAGGAAAGGAAATTAAAATCTTGCAGAGATAAATCTGACTCTCCTGTATCTGGGAAGTAGCAAGAATTGTTGCTGATTGATTTGCCTTCTGAGAGTGAACTGTGTTCAGGCCTTTTTCTGGTCAGTCTTTTCCTTATTAGCCAATAATTATGTATTTCTGTAGTAAGTAGGTGGCAGACATGGGTCTGGATCAAACAATGATTTGTTTGGCCAGATTCCCTGAAGGTCTTTGAATGTCACCACTCTGGTGGGATTAAATAATTCAGTGAGGGCATAAAGATGATGTGTTCAGTGTTATCTGTATTTCTGAACAGGCTGTCACCTCTTACGCCAGATGGAGGGGTTTTAAGGATGTGTGTTTTCACTTTCAGATATGAATTACAATAATCAACTTAGCTGTGCTCTGCAAAGCTTTCCCTTTTGTTGCATAATTTTAACTTTCACCACAGCTGTTAAGACCCTCTGTGATAATAAATATATATAGCTCTTTTATAATGGAAGAATTACTACTTTCAGTGATCAGCCTTTTGCAAGTTAGCTATTTTAAAATTTAATGTGCTTCTTTTGCTGTGACAGTTCAGGTCTTTGAGATCCAGCAAGTTCTGTGGTAATGTGTACCATGTGGCCATCAATTAGAACCATTCTCACATGCAGAATCCGTGCTAGAGCCAAGTATTCACGTAACTTATGTTTGGATATTATGTTCTTGCTGACTTCTCAAGTGATTTGCATGGAACCCCCTGGAATTTCCCCTGGAATTTCTGTGAAGGACTGTCTTTAATTGCCCTTGTGTAAATGAGGTTTATGACTCAGTTTCTGTGGTAATTTTTCAACAATACATAAATACCTCTGTAATGCACACTGAAACCAACTTTATTTAACACTTAGGGACTGAAGCATGCTTTACTGTCACTTTCTTTTTGCCTAATGCGATTATTGTTCAATGAACTAACTTTAAAAATATGCAGTGACCACATTTGAGTCAAATACCAATCTTGTTGGATTTCAAATCCCTAACTAAAGGAAGAAACATCTGGTATGTGGGTGGGAAGCCAGTACCTAAAGTAGTTCTTCCAGGAGTTCAGGGAAATAGGCAAGATGAATGCACTTAATTTGCAAACCGTTATGATACAGGAATTTCTCAGGAGCATTACTTCTGTCAGAAGAAGTGGTTGTAGTAATTGTAAATGTTCAATTTGTTACAAGTCGCAAAGACCTTTATTTTCTAATTTTTTCTGCACATTTATATAAACATCTAGAGAAATTATAGGATTATAAATTATTACCTATAAGTAGAATTTATTACTTATAAGTATTTCTCTCCTTTACAGAAAATTCATTTGTGTGTTGACAATAATCTCTTGGGTTTTGGGAGATCCACTTGGGAATTAGGCTGAAGGCCGTGTGCCTGTTTGCCATTGTCCAAGAGCTTGTAACTAAGTAGAGGTAACTTAGGTCATTCAAAATGACCTAAGAGTAACACAGTGTGTGTGATAACATATTTTGGAGTTTTGAGTCATTAGGATGTAACAGAACCAGGCTTCTGGGTTTTTTTCTTTTTCTCTGCAACTACTGGAACTAGAAATGACTATTTTCTTAAAAGACTGTTCAGTCTTATGCAATCACCTGACTCACCTGACTTTGAGAGCTGGGACTTGATGATAAATATAAAGTTATCACAACTATGATAAAAATGCAGCACTGTGTACCAATACATTGAGAGAAGGGTATTGAAGCAGGTTATTTAAAACTACTATTAAGAAATTTAAGACGTACAGATTATTGTCCCCAGCAGGGGAAAATTACTTTCCAATTGCAATACTTTTAGCTATTTATCTCCTTTTAATCTGTTTGGCTTTTAACTTTTCTCACTGGCTGGCAATGAAAGTTAAATCTTCTGTTTTAAATTAGACTGCTTTCCTCAAAATCAAGGATGCTATACATTTATGCATAGCATAAACAAAATAAAGAAAAAAAATGAGAACAAAATTAAAAAATTATTCTAAATAGTATATTTTGCAGTTAGGTAATAGAAAAGGAAACTGCATCTACAAGGCAACAATATGAAGCACTTTTCATGGCAGCAATCCTCTTTGAAAATTTGTAAATAAAATTTTAAAATTTTGGATTTCTTTTGGGTTTTGAAGAGAGCAAACAAGTATTTTTGCGTTTTCTTTCCTACTATTGCAAATTTATGTGTTTATTATACTGATTTTAGTTCACAATGGTGGACCATTAAGTTATTTCAACTTTTGGAGCAATTTGGGAACAAATCTTTAAGCAAAAGAACATACCGGTTTTTGTGACTGTTCTGCTACAAAATCTTGAACTATTTAAAAGAAATATTTGTAATATGCTGCACAACTGTTGTGGATCATTACTAGTCTGTTTTAAATTCTTCAGCCTCTTCAAAGACAGATGTTTACCTAAGTTGTCCATGTTTTGAGGTATATTATGTAGGGATATATTCCATTCTTCAGAATTTGTTGTGATAAATTCAAGACTTGTTATTCTCTTGCTTTTTTTTTTCTACAATGCATTTTTCCTTTAGCTTTTGAAGCATGTGTGGATTGGTGGCGTATGCAGTTACTTGGAGTTTGTAGTGTCCTAAAGGAACTAGCATGATTTATATGTGCAAAAGAAAAATATTGATGGAGACAAATGACTTTCCTGTCGTGTTCCAGTACAGTTTGTACACCTTTCATGAGGTCTGTTTTATGCTCTTCCTGAACCTTGACTTTGCCAAAAAGTCTAAAATAAGAGTATAAACTTCAGCCTAAAGGTTTTTTTCTTTTTCCTTCCCTGTTGCTTTTTATCCATCCCTCCTTCAGTCTGCAGACTGAAACTGTAAAGCTGACTATTTATGTAAAAAGCGTGTTAGGAAGGTTTACTTCTACTTCTGCTTCAGTACAGCTAAGCCAGAGTTCAAAGAATTTAATCCCTCCATTCAGACAAATGGGTTTGAAAACCCACACCCCAAAGTGAGTGTGAGTTTAAATGTTACTGAAATGGGAGTTGGATTAGGATGTCCAAGCTGCATCTGGAGAAAAAAATGAGGGAGGCAGGTGATAACAATCAGAACCTTGAGGGTTCTGGATGTGTAAGTATTTAAAAATATCAAAATTTTCAGCAATTCTGTGTTAAAGCTGAAAAAAACCTCTGTTTTTTTTAAATTGTCAAAGGGAGGTTTTCCTTCTGCTTTTTATACACTAACTTCTTTCCTTCAAAATTAATCTCTGTGAAATTAAACTACTTTCTTCCAAGTTCTTGGCCTGAGACAAGTTGAAAATTGGAGTCAAATGTTGGACTCAGTTTTCACTGGAACTGAGGAGGGGAAGGAGATGGGGTAAAATGATCAGGACTAATTAAGGATTTCCTTTCTATCTCTAAGTCTAATGGGAGACTAACTTTTCCTGCTGCAAAGGTTTGAAAAATTGTATTTTCCAAATTAAAGGAGGGTGCTCGGGAGGGATATGCACTCTCCTGTGCAGAAGGTGTCCTAGTTTGACAGAGGTCTGAAAGCCATAGATGCCAACTCCCATGTCTGAGTGATATATAACATTTTCCCCTGTGTATTTAATTTTTTTAGAATAGCTCTTGTAGGGGACATTTTCATAGATATTCAATGACTAGAGACTTGGACATTTTTTCTGAAACAGAAAATAAATTCATTCAATTCCCCTCGGGAATTGAAAAAGAATTTCAAGTGGGTATTGAGATTGAAGCCAGTTTAATATTGAGTGAAGAAATGGGTGACAACTTCTCACAAGTTTTGAGTCTAGCCCTTGATTGCCCTTCACTCTTGTAATGGTTCAAAACAGATTACATCATAGGTGTGAGTGGCATATTTTTTGTTTCAATACAAGGACAGACTAGAAATGAGAAAGGGTTTCTTGTACTGGCAACTTCCTTGTCTTTCATCATCTCTCTCACAAAAAATAAATAAACTTCAAAGTTGGTTTAATCCAAGAACAAAAATTTTTGTTATTATTCAACAAGTAAATTAAAGATTCAGGATTAAGTTCTTAATTGTAACATTATGAAAAAAGCCCACCTGCCAAGAGAAGTGACTGGAGATGACTGTTGACTAAACTCTGGGAAGAAGGAAAAGATTGCTATGGTCGGAGAATATCTAAAGATTTTAAGAGAGGAGCCTTTTGGTAGACAAGGAAGGTAGGTTTTTTATGCTGAAAACGGCCATGTGAAGCCCCAGTTTGTAAGGCCAATATCAGAAGATAGGTTTGCCAAGCCTTTAGAATTTAGATACATTGAGTTTTGCATAGAAGATTTAAAATTGTATGATATGTAAGCACTACAAAACCAGAGGTATGGAAATATCTGCGCAGCTTTTAATAGTTGAAGTAATTTAAAGTTTTGTAGTAAAATGAACTCTTTAATAGTGTTATGTGTAAATAGAGATCATTAATTTTAAGTGAAATTGTAGAATTGAGAAAAGTAATCTTCCCCTGAGTTATCTAAACCCATATTTTTTTTCTTTCCAATATGCTTCTTAAAAGTCAGAGAAAAACTAAATAAATTAATCATGTTTTTCCATAATGGCCATAGAAATTAAGTTTTTTACATATTTCATGTTTATGCATGTAGTGTGTTACAAATAAATATGAAAGCATTTCTCTTTTCATTAATAACGTGCAGTCCGAGGTCCTGAGCCTGTGGAGATGCTTACGCGTGATTCACGGAATCATCCAGGACATAAGGCCAGAAGGGACATTGGATCGCCTTCGTGATTTGTTTTGTAATACAAGTGGTTTCATGTTACCCATCTCAGCTGTCTTGTGCCGAGAAACATTTGTTTGGCTAAGCAGATCTTCCAGAGAAGTGCTCAGACATGATTCAAGGATCTCAAGGGGTGGAGAGTCTGCTGCTTCTCTTGGTAGCTCATTCCAGTGATTAATCATCTCCTCTGTTTAGAGTTTGCACCTTATTTTCAACTTGTATCTGGCTTCAGCTTTCAGGCTCAGGGCTGGTTCTCTGCTGCCCAGGATGTCCTGCTTGAACTCTGAGCATCACGAACCATCTCAGTGGTTCTGGTGAAACATCTCCTGCTCTTGCATACATTCAAAACTCCTGGTGGGGTGTGTTTATGCCTGTGTGTGCTTTGGGATAGAGCAAATGTTGCTGTACTTTAAAGCAGGAATTAAAATCAAGTGTTCCTTGCAGTAAGTTAGGAGATAGACCTGCATTTTTTCTGTTTCCCACCTACTGTATATATGTGCAAAGACCACCTGCGACCTAGCTTTGAATGGTTTTATTATGGAAACATAATTTAATAGGCTTTTCTTTAATCTGTAATAACTAAAAGCAGCATTTGCTTTTTATTTCTAGGAAAAGGGTTAAGGGGAAACAATTTTTCTGGTTTTGCTGTTGAGGGTTTCTTACACATGCTTGGTGAAATATGAATCTGACCCAAATGTATCTTAAAGGTATTGCTCATGTATGTCACAAAACCTGTAGGACATGCCCTTGGCTGACTTGTACTGCATGTATAATTTCTTGCAGCTGATGTCTGTATTGACTCATCAGAAGATTCATTCTTTGTTTGCTTTCCAGATGCACACAAAGACTTTACATTTTATATTTGCATGCTCTTGGTTACTACTTGCAGTCCTGTATTTTTTATACGTTCTAGTGTCAGGAAGGCATTTCCTGCATCACCTGGTTTGCTTCCACACATCCTGCATGAGAATATTCTCTAGAGTGAGGGGCTTTTGACTCTTGAATTAAAGCAATTTGGTTTTGTTTTAAAAACTTCTCTGGAAGTCTAATAATTTATTTTAAACTGATAATATTAATCTGTCAAGGATAGAGTCACCTCTAATTTATGTCAAAGAGAGGCATGGCTGCACCTGCATCAGACATGGGGCATGCACTCCTTGCACACTTCTGCTAGTGGTAGTACAAATCTGCTTAAACCTCCTGGGAAATCTGCACTTGTCTATACTTTCATTGTAAGAGAGAGTAAAATTGTGCTTTTTTGCTAATAACTAATGGCACATATGGTTCATAATGTACAGCCCAAGTAAAACAGACACTGAGTGATAGATAAGTCATCTGTGACACTTCACTATTAAGATATTACTGAATTTATAATCTTGTGTGTATAATTAGTTTCTTTTAAGAAAGCCTGATCATGAGATATATTGCTTAATACAATTTGTGCTATTTTTGCATGGACAAGAAGTTTTTAATGGTTCTCAGTTATATCTGAGCCATGACACTACAAGTGATTTCTAGAGATACAGACAGTCATGAAGCAGAATTTTGTGGGGCAGCTGCTTGTGCCTACAGTTTTCAGTAGACTTGAAGTAGTTTTACCTCATGAGACCTATGCTATCTATGTAAAAAAATAGCCTTGCTATGCCACCCATGTCAAAGTATTCCTGAGCCCAGTCTGAGGCAGTGTCAAGTGAGAGAGAGGTCAAAAGAATGCTATTCAGCAGAAGTTTACCACAGTAGTCTTTAGGGATATAAACTCTTGGTTGTCTCATATGACAACTTGTTTCCTCTTCTGGCCTCATTCTTAGGAGGAGCCAGAACAGGCATGTGGTGAAGTGGATCTTATGGCTTCCCTAGTCTGCGCTCCTAGGATGCCATCCCAGGAGCAGATGTTTTAGTAGTCCTTTGCTGGTTTAATATCTCCTCAGCTAACCTGCCAAGGATGTGGAACAACCATGAGTTCCTTTTAGCCCCCTTGTACACCCCACTACAGTTTGCATGTACCAAGAATTAAGGATCAGTTGTTATGTTCTTTGAAGAAAGGATCTGGTCTTAAATCTTGATATTCATAATTCACATGAAGCTGCCGTGTTGCACCTGACATACACAGTTCCAGTATGGGAGCATAAGGTATTGCCAAATCCCTGAGCAGCCTGTGGATTGATCAGGTGGGAACTGGTTGTCCAGAATTCCTTCTGCCAGTGATTAACTTGCACATTGTTGTCCAGGGCACCTGAATGTATGCTTACTGAAGTGTCTGCATTAATTTGGCATATCTAATGTTTAAGAACGTGATGCTTAGACAAGCTGGGAAGCCAAAGTTTTCAGGTAGGTAGGTAGGCAGGTTCTGTTCTAAGATGTGGTTCATAAATTGGGACCCAAATCCAACATGCACAGAACAATTACTATTAAAATATTACATTCATGTGATGTTCCGCTCTCTAAACTCCAGTAGAAGGCTGAGTCCTTTTGTGCTCTGAATTTCACAGAACATAATTCAAATGTCAGTTTGTATTTCAAAGAGTATACACTGAGGCACTTACTAACAATCTGCTTTCAACTCCATTGTGTTGAAGGCCTGCCTGGAGGGAGAGGTGTTATTAATTAATCATTTATAACAAATTCGTGGATTTAGATTGTGCCACATTGAAACTTCTCCAGCAAGGGCAGGCATCTTTACAAAAACTCACTGAGAACATTGCTGGAAATCTTAAAGACTTACAAAAGACAAAGAACTGCATGTCACGTGAAGTGAGACATCTTGTCAATGTATTTAACATGCTGCTTACAGTTGGCATTTGAAATTAATTGAAACACAGAGAAGTATGGTACACATCAAGGCAGCTTGTGTGTAAAATGAATATTTTAATAGCTATTTGGTTTTATCCTTTCTGACTGTCCTACAGTCTTACCTGTTTTATTTTGGGGTTTTTTTGTGTTTTGTTGGGATTTTTTTTAAACTTCTCCATCTTCTACCTTAGTCACTGGCAGTTGAAAGCAAAAAATGACCAAATGTCATCCGTTTTCAGTATTATGTGATTAGTATGCAAAAAAAACCACATCAGAGCAATGTAATTCTGTCTGTGATAGTCTCCTGGCTTTCATTTCAGAACTGTTTACATATCTGTTATAAAGAAAACTTGACTACCCTGTCTGTATATCCATGTTAGGGCTTGGAAATGCATAAGAAGGGTGGAGTTGACTGAATTATTTGCATAGAGTGTGGGAAAATGGAGTCTTGAAGTTGGAACCTGAATGTTATTGCTTCTTTCTGCTCCTGTGCATTTTAACTAGACAAATGCTACTGCTTTCTGATGGTGTTTCTCTTCCTAAAAGTTGTTCGGAATTTTAACTCAGTTAGTACATCACATGTTACGTTGTCAGTGGTAGAGGTCCTTAAAATCAAGTCTGTTGCCTTTCAATAAGACTTCTGTTTAAATCTACAGGCTTTGGGCAAAAGCCTTGTATAGATTTCCTTGGGTTTTCCTTTTGCTGTCACACCCTTACCCGTTGTTAGCCAAAACATCATTTAAGCTGCTCAAGCTCTGAGGTGGTGTAAAAGTTATGTTCCACCATAAAGCAGCATGTAACAGCACAACCCAGCCCAAAGCAAAAACAGCTGATGGCCACCTTGGTTCTCGCTGGAGAGATGGCCATGGCTGGATCTGTAGCTGGGATGTGGGGCAGGAGGAGCAGGAAAACTGCAGAAACTGAATGTGAATTCTAAACCTTTGTCTCTAACTGATGCACCTGGGTGAAATGTCTGTGGAAAGGTGTTGTTGGATCTCTCACAGTGCAGCAAAAAATGGTCTCCTGCTTGATTCTAATTCCTCAGTTGCACAGAAAGCCAAACTTGGATATTACTGGAATTCATCAGGATTTTTTCTTGGTGGCCTGCTTCCTATCAATTCTTCCCTTGAGGAATGCAAGCTGTAGCACCCCAGGGAGGCTGACAGGATTGTGTGCACAGACTACTAATGATGTGATTAGTGACTACTAATGAGATGACCAGTCCTTGTCAGGGCCACATTCTGCTGTTGTTTTGACATTAATAGGTATGAGATAGCATTTCTACAGACCAGGATACTTCTGACACTTGACAACCACTGAAACTGTTTTAGAAAGGAGTTCTCTCTGTTGAAAAATAGGATGGGTGGAGATACGTCATTTAGCAACCCCGGGCTTTACAGAAAGTATTATTTTCTGCCCATAGAGAAATTTGTCATCCAACCTTGCTAGATAGTACGCTCTGTCAGAGAAATAGTTTCTGAAAGCAGGAAGCTTAAAATGGAGGTGAAGTAAGAGGGAGATCCATGCCAAAGAAAACAAATGAAGAAGGCGTTCCTATTTGAGGTACAGGCCAGAAGGTCATATGGATTATCTGAGACATGCCAGGACACTGTCTTGGGAGTGATTACGTATTTCAGAGAACATGTTCTTGTTCTTGCGTTCACAGACACACACAAGAATAATTATACTGCCCACTTGTTTTTCCTTGCTGGAACTGAGATGAGGAGAATCTAGTAGAAGTACTTTTTCTTCAGAGGCAACTGAACTTCACAGATTGGACACATGGCCATAAATCAGTTTTGCCTGAACTTCAAGAGATTATCAGTAGTCTTTAATTGGTTCAGCCCATCTTTGATGTTGCTATTGTTATTCCATATTTTAATATTTTTTAAGAGAGAAAGAGTGAGGGACCCACTCTTGTCAGTTTGCCTTAGAATAACTTCACTGTAAGGACAATTGCAGTTTTCCTATTTCTGTTCATTTACCAGATCTGTATCTCACACAGTGTGAGCTTATGTCTTTCCTGTTCTGCAGGCACTGTTGTGGGAGATATCGTGTCCATTGTTGCTAGCCACTTGATCCAGATTTTCAACAGTTCATATAGCACTGTAAGCTGTATGAATGTTTTGAAACCTAGGTTTCCAGGTGAAACATGCTTACCTGAGAAATTCAGGGCTGAACCTATGTTTCCAATACGCAGACATTTTGTGTATTTGGAAAACAAAAAAAGTGTTTTGAAAGAAAATTTTCTCCCACTCCTGCTGTTAATTAACAATTGCCTAAGCAAAGAACATACCTCCATGGTAAAAGGTGACTCACCTTTTCCCTCTTAGATGGTTAAGACTTTTCATATAAGGCTGTGTTATCTCCCAGCTTCCTTGTCCAGAGCTCCCTTGTAATCTAAGTGAGATTTGCATGTATGTATTCAGGAAGAACATGCTGCACCTTTAAATATGGGTATTTTAGTTTGCAGCAAACATATGTTCTCCAGTCTGGAGATGATTCCCTTTCCATTCTCCTGAAAGGGTTGTAGACATCTTGGGAGATGTAAATCTCAGATCACCTCTGCTTTTCTTGAGTGACTATTGAGTAGCAGTCAGTAGTGTGGATAGGATATGGAAGTGTGGGCTTTAGGTTTGCTTTTCGCTGCTGAACATCTCAGCATGACTGAATCCACTGCACTGAACTTTGTTGGGTTGCTGAGGTTTAAATTGTCAGTAATAAGTATGGATTCTAGGAGCTACTCTTATTTGAGAAGTACAAGAAAAAAGCTCAGGTAGCATAGTTTAATTTCTATTTATTCTTAAGATGATTCTGGTTAATGGATCCCACATGCTTCTCTGTTAAGATCTTTGTTTTATATGTACTTATGTGGGGTTTAATTATGGTATTCACAAATTCCTCCAGTCAGTAAGCAGAGTTCACACATATAAAAATAATATGCTGGCCTTCTTTCAAATTATGATGAGAACACAGAGTTGGCTTCATTTGACAGTGATGAGGACACAGTCTTTGAAGCAGGCGTTGTTTCGGATCTGTTTTCCTGTGTTTGTAGGTTGATAAGATGAAGAAGGAGGAGAATATGGATTTGTACCAGTGCAACAGCAACTAAACCATGAAAATGGTTTTGTCAGAGCTGGGAGTACGTAGTGTTTGAAATGTTTGAAATGAAACAGTTTTAAGGATTGAATTTGTAAAGGAATGTGTGTTGTGAACATAGCATGGACAAACCTTCTGAAAACCAGATACATTCAAGGCAGTTGTTCCATTCCATTGGTAACTTAGAGGTGTTTTACAAGAAAGGAGTCAGTATTAGCCCCTGAAAGAGGTTTTGAGTGTGTCTCCACTGGATGTCAGTAAAAGTCAAGGAACAGAAAACAAGATGAGGTATTGCAAATATGTTGATCTCATTTTCAAAAATGTCAATCGTTATCCACAAATTTTCAGGCAGATGAATGACATTGTACCAGGTACTCGAATTATGGGGTACTGAACACTTTGCCCTTGTCTTTTCAATGACAGACAAATCCTTCCTTTTCTTAGAAAAAGTCTCAAGGTTTTTTTAGACTAGCCAAAACTGAACCATAAAAGTTGTGCAGCTGTGGCGTTCTTCACCTGAAAGGGTCACCATTTTTTCCAAGCTAATATAAAGTACTGCTTCCAAAGAAGCCAGAAGAAATAGATAACATGCTATTTACTGTTGCACTTTTTTGTACTTCAGTAGGATTCTTTGCCTAGAGATGCTAAGAAATCTGAACACTGTCTTTTCTGCAAAGACATCATCCAATATATTATAAATTACATAAGTAATAAAAAGGCTTAAAACCAAGGTGTCTACAATGCTGGTGCTATTATTTCATTCAGAAGAAAAATCAGGAAGTGCGCTGCTCACTTTTGAGGATCTGAGATCTTAATGGAATAAGGTTTGAAGATCTTTCATCCCAAGAACTTTGAATTGTAGGGTTAGTTACCACTGATGGTAGTATTCATTTAACTTGGCAAAAGAGCAGATTGTGGCCTACAGAGCTTTAGTTTAAAAAAGCTGTTCCTGTTATGTGCCACATGCATTCTTGCAAGGTCATTTTATCTTAAAAAATAGCTCCTGGTCTGAGCATGTTAACAGGCTAAAGCTTTTTTTTCAGGAGAGCTCTAGGATAGATGAGATAAATCTAGCACTGGATTTTATACCTGCTCTGCCTCTTGCAATGTGTGGGTTCTCCCACTGCTGTTGACATAAAGGTTTTCAAAAATGTCAGTGGAGTTTGCTGCATTTGGGCAAAAGGAGCTCTCACCCGATAGTGCTCCATTTTAGAGCAAGATTTCCTAAAGCTCTCCCGTCTTGAGACCTAAGGGTTACATAGGTCAGAGCTTATTTAGCCTCTAAATTGAATATTAGCTTTCTGGATTCTTAGCTGAATCTCTGGCAGTCTAAAGTGTAGTGTGGGTGGCTGAATCAGTTGGTGCAGCAGTTCATAAATGGAGAGAAAGAACTTTTTGAAGGTCTTAAATTCAACTCTTGATGAGGATGACAAACTTGCAGAAGCTGATTAAATTGTCAGTGATTCATATGATGACTTAAGGCTCTGTGTTTTACAGAAACTTTACTAAGGAACTCTAGTGTCATAAAATTTCCTTGGGTTTTTGTGAGTTTTTGTTGTTTTGGTTTGGTTTGGTTTTTTTTAATTTTTGTTTGAAAAGACTCAAAGGTTTTAAGAAACTCTTCCCAGTGAGGATTAATCCAAAGTCCATTTTAAACAAGGCTAATGTAATATTTGTCTTTATGTTTGCCTTTCAGTTCCTTCACTTATCTACAGATAACTTTTCTATTTGTTTTAAGCCCTTTTCCACATGTCTGATTGAATGGCTAGCAGAAATACAGATGACAGAAAAAGAAAAAAGAAGACAGAGAGCTATAGAGAGTTAAAGGAATCTCTCAGTTGCAAAGGAGGTTGTAATCATGCACTTTCTGTTTTCCCAAGAGCAGTAGTCATCTGGTCAGCATCAGTGTGCACAGGTAGCTCCAGAGTGGTCAAAGCATGTGCTGTCACTTGGCAAGCCCAGCATGGAATGTTGGGGCAAACCCAAGGAGAAGGAAAGCCACCTAGCACACAGGAGAGAGAGTCAGCTGAGGTTAGAAATCCACAGATAATATGTTGCAGTAATTCTATTTGTAAAACTGCTTCTGGGGGTCATAGCTTCACAGGAAGACTGGCTCACAGAAAGCAACAGGAGCTGCTGGAGGCCATCAGGGCCCTCTCTGATCACTGAGAACAATGAATCCTGCTGGGGGTTTGTCTTCAGTGCCTCCTGGGACAAATATCCAATGAACTTTGCAGGCAATCTACTCTGGTGTTTCACTAGCCTAAGCCTTGGAGTTTTTCCTAATGTCAAGACCAAATCTTTCTTGCTAAAACTTAAGCTTATTACTGCTTAGATTCCCCATTGGGGATACACTGAACTCTTTTCAAGTGTGTAGAAAGCTGTCTTGCCTTCAAAAATAATCTGTATCACTTCATCAAGAATTTGATCAAGTTCTGATTTAATTTCTGAGGAGTTTCTGGTAGACATTCAATACAGAAATTTTAGTAGACTATAATGCCCATCATACCATATAAAAAGCATTCATGATACCACCTGAAAATTTTTCAAACTATTTATATCATAGCCCATGGCTGTTGCTTTTTGCAACTTTCTTTTTGGAAAAAAAAAAAAAAAGTATTCTTCCTGACTCTCATAGAAAGTTGTTTTTTCTTTGGAATTTTCTAGTAAAACTTCTAATTTGGCAGGAATAAAAATAGAAGAGCTACATCTGATTGGCTGGTATGTGGAAATGTGAGTCAATGACCACATTAAATTATAGAAGTTAATAACAGCTTAAATATTAAATAACAGTGAATAAAGTTACTATATTAAAACTATTTGTTAAACTATGGTATGGAGGGCTAGGTTAACTAATAATTTTTCTTCTAATAATTTTCTTCTAGTAATTTTTTCTTCTAATAATTTTTCTTCCAGTCTAGAACGTATGTGAAGTTTGAATACCTGAAATATATAGGACATACCATGTGGCAAATTTAAAGTTGCTTCTGAGTTCCCCTGAAAGGTTAAATTTCAGAAGGAGATTTTGAATACTTCCTGCTCGTTTATAATTTTTTCTATGTAATAAGAATAACACAGTTTGTAAATGAGTAAGTGTATTTTTGTTAGCACATTTTGGAACAATGCACCCATCCTCAACATGAGCTGAGCATGTTCTTCTGCTAAGGAGGGAAGTATAAAGTGCAGTTCAGAAAATTCTCCATGGTCCTTTCCCCAAGGCTTGCTTTTTCATACAAAGCACAGACTTAAAACAGAATAAATTGATGCTTCACTACTAGGTGCTAACCACGAGGCCTTTTAACACAGACTGGCTTCATGAGCTGTGTGTCAGCTGGTTCAGTGCAGGACTTTTTGCTACATTCCTGTGTTCCCAAACACATTAGCCATGTGAACTGGCAAAATGATTCATGGCATGGTCTTTGCAGCACCTCTGTCATATCATTTTGGCTGCCTACAAAGAGATACTGACAGTGTCATAGAAGACTGTGGTTAATGGATGTTGGGCTCAGAGGTCTGATAAACATGCCCATAATCAGCACTTTTTATACTTGTTTTCATGTTGTTGGTGTTGATATGCCAAAGGACTTTCTTAGAAGTAGGAGTGCAAAACAAGTAAAGGGAGAATCCTGGCTGTGAAGGGCTTTAGCTTAAGATGCAGGAAACAAGTAGGAAGAGGCAAGAAATGAAATAAAGTTTGATATGGGAGAATGAATCATGAAGCATGTGGTTTTTGGAGGCTGCATATATTTCTTTATGGGTTTAGTATACCCGGCCCTAGTTGACATGCATGACTGTACAGCCTGGAATGTGTTAAACATTTTTGAAGGTATTTAGAAAAGGGCAAGTTGGGTTTAGCTGTCAGCACAGTGTTACCTGTATTGTTGAGCTATTGCATAATCTTGCTTATGTTTTATAGCAGGGGATGGATTATTTTAAATCTGATACAAAATGGTTTCATGCTTCCACTGGACCACTTTAAACATGTGTCATATATAACATATTTTCAAGCATAATCAGAGTGTTAAAATATACTTCAACGAAGATTCCAGGAACAAACAGTTATTAGACTCTTTCATTGAATCTTCTAGTTAGTTTTCTATAACTGAAACTATCCACCCCTTAATTAAAAAACCTCAGAATCTGAAAACTGATAATTATGATAAGTAATGCTTGGTTGCTGATGGTTTGTTGGACCTGCTGCTTTTCTTAAGAGGCAAGTGTTCTCTGTGGTCTCCATTTGCTTTGGAGTAATGTGATTCAAAGAGGGCTAAATGCAGGTGCAGTTCTAATCTTTCCCAATGGAAATGTCATTCTCCTAACACTGAATTTGATTTTGCCTGATGGTGACTGCACTCTGGCAACACCTTGTGGGTGTGTCAGCTTATTCTGTGTTATGTACAGTGTACATGTGTAACAGGAAAGATGCTTCTTGTTCCTCTTGCTCAGGATTTAACTTTTAAGGAACTTGAAAAACATGATTCTCTTGACCAGCTATGAGAGTGGTGTTTTTTCTTTTCCCATTACCACCTCCATAAACTCTGAAAGCATGTCAGCACTGTAATCTTTGAATTCAATAGTAAGGGAATATAAGAGAAATATTATTCTGAGGGATGAATGCCCTGGTAATTGATTTGAGATGGCATTCATATCTGGAGAGTCTTTTGTTTGGATGCTGTTTTGGAATGCTGAGATTTTGAACTTATAATGGAAATGAGATGGATGAAGTATGAGCTATGATGGACAGAGAATGAAGGGCATCATTATAAAAAGAGCAGGAAGAAAAGAGACTTTTGAGGCTTTTGTTTGTTGTGGGAACCTTAATGAGAGAACATGGCTAACAGATGCAAGGTCTCAAAATCTGTGGTGGCAGCATCAGTACAAAACCCAGCAACAAATATTTCTTGCTGAATAGAGCAGAGAAGTAGGAACTTGGACAGCTTGGAAGATGGGCAGTATGGGATTGGCAGATTGGCAGCAGGCATTTGCCATGTACATCAGCAGCAAAAGGGGAGTTGGAAAAGGAGGTGCTGCATAAAGGACATAGGCTCATTGCAGACAGAAACTGTGATCTTTTTTCTTTTTTTCTTTTGATTTGGGGTGCGAGAATTTCACATCATTGAGTTTTCAGGAACTAAGAGCAACTGCTTTCAGTCCACACCCAAAATAAGTGAAGAATAGCAATGAAATGGGTGACTCAGAGAAATGACTGACTCTAAATCCAGCAAATGATTGGATGGAATGTTTTCTTGAGTCCTAGACATCTGTATCGGACTTCTGAGCCTGTTTTGGTGCTTGCTTTTCCAAATATCTGGTAGCTGAATATTTTCCAATCCATATTTGGAAATAGTTGATTCATTCATAAGGATAATATTCTTGCTGTTCAGGAAATGCAGTACTTTGCTCACACAGATCTCATTTGAATGATGGTATAAAATGATCTGCTATTTTAATTTCTAAAAATAGTATCAAATCATTTTCTGAGAACTCTATATGAAAACACAAGGAATAGGAGCTACCTTTGACTAACTCAGGTAAAGCAGAGGAAATGCTGGTCTTTTATTTTAAAATGTTGATATTTAGTTAGCTGCTTCTTGTCTCAAAATGTAAAATATTGCTAAGTGATATTTCCTTTTAATGATAAGACATAATAAGGGTCCTGTGCATCACATGAGTTGGAATTCTTCCCAGAAAAACCTCCGAACAAGAAATTGGCCACCACATAGTCTACGCTTTGCTTACATTGCAAACTTGCTGTTGTGTTTCTTGTGGGATTAAGAAGGACTCTGTGTGTGTAGGTGGGACCAGGATATAATACAGCGGTGCTGTTAAAGGAATATCAGCTTTGAAGGATTGGAACAGGAATATTATGTGTGATCTTGTAGTTCCCTAATAGAATTTGTATTGGGCTTCAGGTCAGAGCTATGGATTAGACCTGAAGAAAGTCAGATCATTGCTTTTCAGAGTACCACTGGACATGCACTTTTAACTCAGGTATCTTCACATCTATGGAGCAGGGGGAGCGGTTTCTTTGACAGCTGTTGATGAAATCCTGCAACCATCTGCCTGCAAATCATGCACTTTTTTAAAACATTAGGCTCATGTTTGTTCTCTCTCTTTTTACTCTTTTTTAAGAAGTTATCCATGATCTCTTCCTGGGATTAAAAAAACCTCAACAATGAAATAGCTTATAAAATAAAAATTTTAAGGTCAGGTCCACAGAACTGGAGGTGGGGAGTTTTTCCAAAGAACACCTGTTAGCGGGGGACCCAGTTTGCATCCAAAGTCACTGAGAAAGCTTATGGCAGAGCAGAGAAGAGAATACAGGTAACCCCACCACAGCCACAGGCATGTCCCTCCCTTTTTTAGTTTGGGGGTTTTGGGTTTTGTCTTTCTTTCTTGTTGCATTTTTGGTTTTCTCCCAATAGCTTCCATGGGTCTGCATGCTACAAAAATAGTCAGGAAACCAGCTTTTATTTCTGTTTTCTTGATGACCTTTTAAAAGTTTATAAACAATCAGAATTGAGCTTGTTGCCATAATAATAAACTATAGAATCAATAAAATTAAGGTGGTTGCTAAGGGAAGGCCATGTATAGTTGTGATGTAACCCTGACTGCCACAGCCCGTCCTGTAACAAGAGAGAGGCACTGTGGGGTGAGGGCGTGTGCGCGTATGTGTGTGTGAGTCTGCGGCAAGGAGGGCTGCTTAAATCCGAATTCAGCTTAGTGTTGATTTAATGTACCTTTCTTTGTTATGGCAACAGAAGGGAACATATCTTTTGAAATATCTAATCTTGCTTCTCTCATTGACCTTGTTCTTGATAAACAGTATTAAATATCCTTGTAGGAAATATGCTTTAGTGAGTGTGCTAGAAGTATGTGAAGATGCATATAGCTGCAGAAGTGAAGAGCAGCGAGCTACTTGTAATACAGACTGAATTAGCTCTTCACCTTTTTCCCTTCAAAGTTCACCATTTCAAAAGAATCACCCCAGATACAACAGCTTTGATGTTGGCGAGAGGTGACTTCTCATCCTTGGCTGCTTTGGAGGTTTATCTCAGCACGTAAAAAATTTCCTTGGTTGTAAAGCTTTAACTTAACAGCTGCTGTACTTCCACTCTTCATGGTGGCTGAAGTCATGAAGACTTCCCTTCAGCCCTGCCATTCCCAGCAGATCTTTTGACCTTCTGGAGATTTTGGCAGCTGGTCTCACTGAGAAGGACTAGATAACTGGCCTTGCTAGCTGGGCCATGGCATGATGATGGCCAGAGAATCAGTTTTTGGGTGCCTGCACTTTTCCTCAGCTTTGTGGTGTGCTTCTTGGCTGCAGCTGGACCGTCAGACCATTGTGTGTTGAACAATTGCTGAACAAAATGGGATTTAAAAAAACACAATATGGATTGTCAGCCCAAGGTTACTGCACAATCAGAGTGAATAGTTAAGTCATAATGTAAATATTTTTACTTCAGGTGTTTATAAAACTAATATAGAGAACAGGATATCTCAGAGGTGTTTAATGAGAGAATTAGGAATGGTTCCCTTGAAGGCCTCCAAATCAGATCTCGCTTAAGGTGGCAACTCTTGCAAACTGTGAATATTTAGAAGAGGAAAGAAATTATTTAATGGATTTCTGGCTCTCATAACAAAATAACAGCCCTGGAAAAGTGCTCACTACCATTTTTAGAGAGACCAGCAATTCCATCACCATAGAGATTTATCCTCTTGAGCTTCTGTTTTCCTGAGTCAGGGTTAACACTCTGGCTGGGCTAACTATTGCCAGTTCTTGTATCTACCTTCCCTTTGCAAAGAGCTTTTGCTCCGGAAAGGTTGATCTGCCAATCTGGAGGTCAAACAAGACATGGAGAACAAATATCACTTTGCAGTTTGTTCCATTAATGGTAGTAGATGGGTATTAGTGCTACGGTCTTCATCATGCCTAGTCCCAGTCTGAAAATACAGTGTACCTCATGGACAGGAGACTTACAGAAACAGATTTGTGTAAAACAGGGTTATAAAATTGCTTGCATATGCAAGGTTTGATTAGTAGTTGTCTTCTTTTTTTTTTTTTTCCTACTCTTGGGGTTTTAATTTTTTTCATTAGGTAGGTGTGAGTCACTGCTGGTGAGAGTGCAGGAAGGGGTGTGTTTTGAAGAAGGGAATATAAAGGCCAAAAGATAAGCTGCATGCATTCCACATTCAGGGAGTATATTTTGGAAGGTTTTGGCTCTACAAGTGACAAACTGTAAATACAGTTAAAGTGTTTTGGTATTACAGGCCAATAGAGCTTTATTCTTTTGTGTCAGCTATCAATCAGCAGTCCTCAAAGAAATCAGTTCTAACGGTTTCACAAAGACTTACTATTTCCCTTGTTTTACTGAATTTGTTTTTTTGTTTTGGAATTTTCTGCAGGCCACCTTGTCAATGTGTTGCTTATAAATGATATTGCTGTGGGCTGGATGACAGCACAGAGCACAGCTGGAACATACACACTTTGCAGGCTCTTTCCTTGCCTTAAATATGCTCTGCAGGTTTAAGATAGCTTTCTGCACCTTTTGGATGGCTCCTCCATGCTCCTCACAGGTACCTGGGCAGCTGGCCATGCTGACATGGTGGAGCAGAAGGGAGAGAAGCTCCTCCTTCCTTCCCTACTTTTTCTTCTTAACAAGCCCTGGGCGGGAGCTGTGGCTGCTGGTGCATGTGCTACACCCATGACCTGGCATCTGAGTAGTTCTGCTTAATCCACACGTGTGTAAGTAGGGCTTGTTTCTCCTGCCTGTGCGTTGCCCTATTGATGATAACAATCTAGCCTTTAGAGTGTTTTCTACTTGGCAAAATCGCCCATAACCAACCATTGTTTAGATTAATGCTGACCTTGTAACTTGTGATGAACCCAAGACCTACGCAAACAGAAAGTGAATAGCCACAGTTGAAAAGTATCTTATCAGATATTTGAAAGAATAATAAACAAGAGGAAGTGGATAAAAGAATGCCTTTCAGTGAGACTTTATTAAAATAGAGCTTCATGGCCTGGCTTCTGTGATGATAGATAGGTCCAGTCAAAGACAACTCTGAACCAATGCTGTTGTACTTTCTTTGAGGTAGTCACAGTACTTCCATTTTGTCACCTGGCCTGTACTGACACAAGGATGTCAACATCATTGTCCCTGACTTTCTGCCTAGCCCCATTTCAGGGCCTACTTTGGACAGTCTGGGTGATACCGTTGCACTTTTATTGCTATACATTTGTCAAATACATTTACATAATTGTAGCTCAACATACAGTGTAATAACTGAGCATTTCTCAGCTTTGCAGTGTTTGGTTTGGGGATAATTTACAATGTCCCTGCAATTTCAAGGAGGGTGCCTAAGAAAAAAATCTTTCAAATTCAGATTGTCTTTCACTGTGAAAGTCCCCTATTGCTTTTCAGTCCGGGAGCCACGTTCAAGCAGACTTTTTGCCTTTGGAGAAGGGTTTCTCAAGGCAGGTGCAGAAAGCCTTAGCTGGTGTTACTGCACCTGGACTGCCACAAACCGCATTCCATGGCAGATAAAGCAGTAGCAGCTCTGCTCTCTCTCCCATGCTGCCTTTGTGGCCTCCTTTGGGCTGCTTCTTGTTTTAAATGCTTTAAATTGTAAAACCAATCCAAGGTGTAGAATTGATCTAAATGGTTTAAACACATCTAAAGCCTTAAGGCCAAATCAAGCTGTAACTATTAATGTGAGTAGTTCTGTTGATGTCAGGGGGTTTTCTCACTTAAGCATACTAGATTTGATAGCTAGGCTACAGATTATAAAGATTTTAAACTGTTTAAGGGGGGAAAAATCCCCAACCAAACTGAAGCTCTTGATGCCCCTTAAACTGAGGCAATGCTTGTTGGGTTTTTTGGCAGTGGAAGGGGGGGAACAGGGAACAAGAAGCATCCGGAAATGTAAGCAGAGCAATGTTTTTGCTTTCTAATCTTCTATTTAAGTGTAATAACTACAGAAGTGCATGGGGACACCAAGGTGTGCAAGCACACACCTCCTGAAGCCACACAAGCTTTTGGCTGCTTTTTCTTGACTGGGATTTGTTTGGTTTCAGATGTTCAGCTTGCCAAATGCAAACTAAAGGTCTAGTAAATGAAGTGAAGAGGAACAAATTACTTAAGATTACACTGATATTACAAAATGAAGATAAAAAAAATATATTTTAGCTCTCAAATTCCCCTGATGCAGCCTTTAGCTTCCTAAAATCCAAAAAAGGCCCCTAGTACCCAAATGCTTTTCTTTTTTCTCCAGCTTTTTCGGCTTACCTGGAAAAGTATTGATTCTTTCTGCAAACTTTGCCCTGCTATACTGTTACATCAGTAGGCTGTAATACTGCTACTGTTTTAAACTCATAGTCACTTATCCCTGGGAAATGCATGTATGGACTGCAGAAAGAGAATCACAGGTTATACAGCTACACCTGGGCAGTGCTGGCACAACTGGGAGCAAAGGAGAGAGAAGAGGCTGCACATCCAGCCTTGGCTCTCCCGTGTCTGCCCCTTAGGTGCCTCACCAACCAAACCTCTTGAAGGAGGAATGGCTTTTGCATTGAAGAAGCACTGGTTGCAATCCACTGTGCAGAGTTTTGACACCGTGCACTTTAAAGGGAACATTTTGAAGTTAATCTCTCTGGCAGTTCTCTGCTGTTTGAGGTTGAGTTTTATGAAGCCAGGATTGTAGCGCTGTAAAATAGAGCAACTTTGGGTTGGTGCAATACCTAAGTAATCCCAAGAGCACTTTGCAAAGTGGCAAAGTACATATGAATACAGCGTGTGCGTAGGCAGGAGATAACAAGGAGCTGAGGAGAAGAACAGTTTTGCTGGAGAGGAGGTGGAATGAAGTGGGAGTGGTGCTCCCAGCCCCAATGCTGAGCCTCTGCAGCACCTTTAGCCGCTGCATGGCCAGGTGGGAATGGATGAGGTGCCAAGGGGGCAGCTGGTGCAGGCTGGATGAAGGCAGGGCGGCCACAAGCAGGACAGGAGTGTGTTTGTCAGTGCAAACCTGATTTTGTGTTGGGCTCTGGGCATTTTATTTCCCTTCATGTCTCTGCCATACCAGTTCACAAGACATGACTGGCAGCTTTGCCTTGCAATTTATTTGATCATGGTAATTTTTTTGACAGGCTTCCTTGTGATTTTTTAATATATCAAATAGAGTTTAATAATAGCCTGCTATTAAGTCCTTTTGTTTCTCCCTTGGGATTTTCTTATGACTGTTGTTGCCTCTCTTACCCATTTGAAGCTCTGAATCTCTTTTCCAACTGTGAAGAACTTAGCAGAGTGAGTGCATGCATAATATGTAAAAACAGTTAGCAGAATTGTTGTTATGCTTGGGAATTAATAAATGCCAGTATTGAGGGTAATAGAAGTATAAACCAGGGTTGATTTATTTCCAGAGGTATTCCTATTAAATTCAGTGGGACGGGCTGTCAGCAGGATGGTCTCCAGAAGGATTTTATTTTATTTTTAAATTCAAATTTTATTTCCACTCATCTTTTGAAGATGAATTTTATCATTGGCTCCAGGATCAAGTGACCTCTAAAGAGAAAAACCTCAGTGAGAGTAAAAGTGAACAAAATAAAGTAAATTCTGCAGTATATCTAATAGCTTTGAAATATCAAAGACAGTAAAAGGAAAGTGGCTACATGCATTTAATCAAGGTAGGGTAAGCACATCTAAATGGCATCTAACGGTAGATGATTATTTCCTGTAATGGGGGGATCCGAAGTCCTCTCGTGTTCCTTATTCCCCTGAGACTGTTGGTGCTGTATCTTTCACTACCTGTTTTCTATCTCCACACATGGTAGGTCCACCTGTTTTTTTCTGCTCTTTGCTTTTACTGGTATTTTTCAAGAAACTCAGAAGTACTTGTCTTCTCCTCATTCCCTTCCTATGCAGTGTTGAAATGGGGATAGCGCAAAGCCTGATCTGACCCGTCAGTATTCAAGTGCACAAAGAGACACTCAGACCCTTCCTTATCTCTTCTCGTCTGCTTGCTACCATTCTGGTTGTTTAGCCCCTGTGTGATCATTCAGATTTCTCCTCCTTCTCATCTCCAACTCAGACTTTTCTGTGGTGCCTGCCAGAAAATAAATGTGCCATATATGGCTACATTTTGCTGAATTTGGAGTCAGTCAGAGTTCGCAGGTAAATACTGGCTTGTGCTAATCCCTGATAGTGTTTGCAGCAGTGTGAGGGTAATGTAACACTGTTAAGCTGTGCATGTCAGCAGCAGACACAGATTTGCAGTTGTGGTGTACTTGTGGGAGAAGGGCGTAACAGCAGCAACAGGATGGCTGGTGGTGGGAGCTGTACCAATTCAGCCCTCTGACTATGTGTTGGAAAGATAAAGGAAAAGATATCTAAGTGTGCCCACCCACATCAGCAATAAGAATCATATAGGAAGAGGAACTGACGGTGATTTGCAGAGTAATCGCTCCTCTGTAGAAAGCTTAGATATGCAAAAGTCCTCATGTTCCAGAAACTGTCCCCAAAGCCAGTCAGTTCAGAAGAAGATGATTTTGTGGTTTGATCTTACCACTGGAACATATATGGATTGAACAGATTTCCTGATTTAAACCTTTATTAAATGGGGAATATTTTCCAGGATATTGTGCAGCCAAGGATTATTCCTTTGTCTGCAGTGTGAAATTCCTTTAGACTTTTTACATTTTCTCTTTTGTCTGTCTTTGCAATGACATTTGTAATGACCATTGGAAGGAAATGTTACTCTGCTTAGCTAATATTTTGGTTCCTCTTGCGTAGTTAAAGGACTTTAGTGGAAGACTGTGTTGGGGTCACACACCACAGCTGTATGATGGTGAAGGCTAGACAAGAACTTTTATGGGTGCTGAAGAGCATGGCTCAGGAGGTCTGCTCACAGTGAAGGAGACAAATTGTACATTTCATAAAGACTGGTAAAATAACTTTAAAGGAAGAGGATTACATCGTAGAAAGGTTTGGGTTGGAAAGAGCTGTAAAGATCATCTTGTTCCAACTCCCCTTCCATGGGCAGGGACGCCTTCCACTAGACCAGGTTGCTCAAAGCACCATTCAGCCTGGCCTTGAACACTTCCAGGGATGGGAAGTCCACAACTTCTTGGGGCAGCCTGTTCCACTGTCTAGGTCTTATGTTTTCCTGAATTTCCTTACAGGCTTTCTGAAACAATCAATAGCAGCAGAAAGCTCCAAATCCAAGTTAAATTTGAACTAAAAGCTATGAACTTTTCAGAACCCTTAGGCCATTTCAGGGAATGCTGCATTTGCTTTAGCTATGTAACGTTTTTCCAGAGCATTGATAAGTGATTGATGATGCAAAAACAGGGAGGTTAACAGAAAGTGACACATGTGTTTTGTAACCAATAGAAATACGAAGTAAAGAAGAAAAAGTACTGCTCTCTAAGTGAAAAGATACAGACAGAAACTTCAATCCCCTCCTACACATCATGTCCCATTCTGTTCCCCAAAGCAATGAAGACAAGACGAGAAGAGGGATAAGAATTTATTTGTAATTTTGGCACCAGGGTTAAAAAATAAATGGCTGAAAGTCCGTGGAAGTACTTTGCAACTTTCTGAATTTTTAAGTATGAATAGAGTGTATGGAGAAACCAGTGTGTGCCCTTTTTCTTTCCACTAGTTTGTCATTGCCTCTGGATTTTTGTGTCTGAAGTGCCTGCTTATTGCAGGAACCAGGGGGCTGAATCACTACAGGCAGCCCACAGGTCTGGTGACTTCATTTCCTGGGTTATATAAAATCCAAACTTCCTAACAAATTGTCTGCAGGAAGTGTTTACCACATTGATATAGAACAATTAGAGTGCACAGAAACCTGACCAGGTTGAAAAAACAATTACATGGAATATTGACGTTATTTACAAAGGCCTTTAAACACGACAGAGGGGTTGCCAGCCAGTGAGCCACCAACCTACCTACCTACCTGGGTTCCAGAGTAGAAGTAGTTAGTTGTCAGGGCTAGATTTAGTGTGAAGGGTGGAGATCTGTGTGGAAAAAATGCAATCAAGGCATTATGTCTAGTTTGCTATATTCTCTCTAAGAAATTGCTCGCCTGTGTAGAGCAAGAGATCTTATATTCATATTTGTTGACATGGATCTTCAGTATGTCTGCTGATGTCCCTAGAGTTAGTCTAGATTTAAATAGTCAAATTAACAACTGAGTATGTTGATTTGTGTGGGGAGATGACTTGCAAATACTTACTCATGTTCTGAGCTGTTTGGAGCCATGAAGGATGAGGGCTCCCTACACTGGCATGGTGATGCTGCAGGAAATGAGATTGACAGAACCAAGAACCACCTGTTAATCTCTCACTCCACAGAGTTACAAGTTAGACAAGTATTTCCTCATCCTATGTAGTCTACGGGCTCTTGGGTACCTCTTTTGCACCAAAAGCTCAGCTTTTCCCTGACAAATCATGCTTTATAATACAAAACAGCAACAAAACAAAAAGCAACAGAAAACTGTTGACAATTACATAAAATATGCCACTTTCGAATTCATGGGTTTGCTTTCTAAAGACCCCAACCAAAACAAACAACTTCTTATGGAGCTGTTATTGAAGCAATGTTCGTTAAGCCTTGATTCTCTGGCCAAGTTCTGTTAGTTAGTTTTATGGTTTGCAAATTTTCATCAGGATGGCAGGCTTCTGTTCATTTAATATTGCAAATTATACCTATCAAAAGAATTTTTATCAACATGTGTAAACAGAACCTTGGCCTGGAGTTTGAAAAGAAGAAGGATGCAGCTGCTGTGATGTGCTGTCCAGCATTACCTTTATGCAGAAGATGAAGCAGCAGAGAAATTGGGAAAAGTACATCTTCACATTCAACTGGAAATGTGGAAATGCAGAAAGCAAATCAGCAAGCTACGTAAGTGAACTGGTATTTGGCTGTTTCAGCATAACTTCAAGTAAGATCTGAAGCAGATATTGCTTTGACAGCTATTTTGTATGCAACAATGGAAATTTGTTCTCTGAATCATGACTGTCTCAGGGGTTCTTGCTTGGAGGTGAAGAATGCCCACCTCTAGGGAGTCCCCAGTGTTACTTTTTATCCTTAGATTCTTAAGTCAGAGTCCTTGGCGGTGCATAGGACTTACTAAAATTTAGCCACTAAGGGGATTGGTGTTATACACTAGTACTGTCAAAGGATTAAATTTCCCAAATGAGGCACTTAAGTGGTGCACAACTTCTTTGAGCCACATGTTTTCTGTTACAGAAATTCCCTGTTAGGACTATTTGTCAGAAGGTCAGTTGTTTAGCGTTTGGGTTTTTTGCTTGTAGTTGATAGCATTCAGATCTCTTGCTATGAAATTGCAGCTTTCTTAGTTTTCCAAGAAAGCCTTGCTTCTGCTAAGTATCTGGCTAATTTCTTGCCTACCTTCAGTGACATGTTTGGCTGTTGAAGGGTCTTTAATGTGTTATCTTTGCAGAAGGCTGTAACACTGCAGTCTGTACATTTCTCATTTAAAGCAGTACTCTTTTTAAGACCATCTCCAATGCAATAAAATGTCTTTCTCACTTTTTCTCATGCACAAAAGGATTGTGATACTTTATTAATGTGACAAATTATTGAAACCTCTGGACAGTAGGACTTGTATGGCTCTTAAATATCATGCTACATGTATTCTGTGTCAGGACTCTTAAATAGAAATAGTATGATTTTCAGAGATGGGGAGCAAATACAACTGAAATGAAACCTAGGATATCATGCTGCGTACATTAAAGTGCTTAACTATATTGACTATAGGAATCAGGATCTTGTGAAGGAGTATGAATTATTACTATGTGCTGAATCTGTCAGTATTTACACTTGAACGTGACCAAATATAGGGCTAGGGACCTAAGCTTTAACATCTGAATTTGGAGAGAGTTTGACATTTAGAAAATTATGAGCTTTTATTTTGTTGCAGTTTTGGCACACCCAAAGCATCTCAGAGGGGGCATCTCAGAGGGGGCATCTAAAATTGCTAAATACTTTTAAGCTTTTGGCCTTAGAATTTAGACTCTGCTACCCGTTTTCCCTTTGCTGGGATGCAGACACTTAAAGCATAAGTTTTAAAGATTCAAATAGAGATATCTTCTTCAATTCATGTCATAATTCGTGTTGGTATCTAAATCAATGTACTCCAAATCTATGCTGTAATTTGTAAAGAGACCATGCTCTTAACATATGTTTCATGTTAGAGAATGAAAAAGCCTTTTTGCAGTCTGACTCAGCTTTAAGTTGTATTGAAGGCCTTGACTATGCATGAGGACATACATGTAGACTGAGCTCTTGATGAAACAGTAAAAATTATATGCCTTTGATGCATCATTTCTTGCGTGAATCAACCTTTAGTGCTATTAAACTGCTTGTGGAGAATTTTTTAAAGAGTGCTTGAGCCCTCTGAGATTTCATTTTCTCTGTTCTCCAAGTCTGCCTGTTTTCATTTGAAAACAAACAAATAACTTCCCTACCCCCCTCACTGCCAATCAATCCTGAAGAAAAAAAGGGTCAGCTTTAGAAATGTGGTAAATGTGGGGAGAGTAAATGGCTTTTTTTTTTTTTTTTTTTTTAATAACCTTGTCTTTGGGAAGGAAGATCTGAATTGTGATCATCAGAAGAGTCTGGAAAATACATATGTAAAGAGCTTACTGGAAAATAGAGCATGTACATGTCTCTTATTAAAATAATAAAAAGAAATTCTAAGTGTCTGGGTAGGAATAGAATGGAAGCAAAGGTGATTGTTTACAATGTAGTAATAAAGCCAGGAAGGGTGTTTTCTGCTCTGCTTTGCTGTGCGGCATGGCTTTTGAGCTATCATGGCAGAGTGTATGGGAGAAATTGCCATCATTATAGTGAATCTGGAAAAGGTAGATGCAGTTCTCTCCCTGGACTTATTGTGCCCAGGGAGTTGGGCAGTCCTTAGGTCTCTGGGAATCTGTAGCCAGGGTGGGGTCTGATTTGGTGTTCAGCTCATAGAGCTGTCACTGAGCTGCTGTGTCTGATCCCTTGAAGTGGTTTCTCCAGTGTGTTGTTCTGGCCTTGCCTTTCCTGTCCTGGAAAGGCTTGAGGCACTGATGAAGAATCAGCTCTCACCTCATATTGCCCAGGCATTCCCCTAAAGCTGGAAAAGGACTTCCATGCACGGATTAGGTAGTTCAGTGTTTGCTATGTGATGCTTCCTATGGGCTGTATAGGATTCATGGGGTGTGCACTGACTCACCATCCACCTGTTTGCATGTGTGCACATATTTATATTGCAGGTACTTCTTGCACGTATTCCTGTGAGGTCCCTGCTTACTCAACAGCTTTCTTACAAGTTACTGCTCTTAGCAACAGATTGAAAGACCTGGCTATTGGGAACTGAGAGGCTCTGGCTAAGACGCAGGGACATGGGATGGATAAGAAATAATAGTGTGTGGGGGCAAACAAATGCCAGAAGTATTCTACAAGTACGTATCTTTGTTGTCTTTACTCGGCTGCAGAAGTCACAGCCATCAGTGTCAATGAACCAGTCCTACAGAATAAAGGCCGTCATCTTTCATCACCTCTGTAGCAGAGTGGTGCTCTCATTAGCTGTGTCTGAGGGAGCAGTCTGAGGGAAAGGTCCTGTCTGGCTCTGCACACCTACAGAATCAGAGCTCTGCATCTTGGCACTGGTGGGAAGAAAGTCTGGCCTTCAGGTTGTACTCTGTAAAATGCAAGCAGGTTCTCCTTTTATCTTCTTTTAGCAGCCAAGATGGAATATTATTTTGACCCAATCAGACACAATTAGTCTGATTCCATTGGTATCTGTCAAACTCATCTTAATTGCAAAATAATTTGTTTATCAAATTATTTGTGAATATGTATGTCTTCAGCATGGTACAAGACAGAGCAACTCTGCCTGTCTTTTGAAGAATTCAGATAGGATTAGGGCTTCAGCAAGAGTAAAATTGGCCTTCAGTTTTGTGGAGAAATGCTAGACAACATGGATTATATCTTCCTTGTTCTATAGTTACTAATGTAAATGCTATATGCTTCAGCTTGTGCCTCTCTTAGCATGACTTACCAAAATTAAGCTGGTATAAAGAAATTAAAAATATGGAAAAAAATGTAGGAGAGCAGAATAATTTTCTCTGTACACCGAAAGTATTTAATCCAAAAATCATAAAAACTCTTATCCCTGAGACTGAAAACAAAGGCATTAATTGAGTAATGGTACACAATCTCTTGTTAAAAATCTCTCAAAAATGCCAAATATCAGTTTTCACTCTGAGATAAACATCCCTTTTTAAGAGATTTGTACAAACTGGCAAGTGGGATTTGGTTTTGTTAGGCCTGACGGTGCACACAACTACCTACATGGCCCATTCACCTCTTTGATGTCACTTACAGGTTCTGAAGGAGGCAGGGCTTCTCTGTTCTGTTAATTTTTTTGTATGATACAATGGAAATCACTTCTGGTTTATATTTCTGCACAAATAGTATAAAATGCAGAGACAGATGTCCCTGGATGCCACAGAGATAAGTCCAGGTAAGTCCTCCAGTAGGTTCTGTGGGCTATCCACCTAGCTTGCCGTTTTTGGAAAGAAGCAGACCTGCCTTTGGTAGTGTATTTTGTGTGTGACAATGTTGTAGATAGGTAAAAGACAAACACTTTTGTTTTGCCAATTGTGTTCAGCTTTACAAAAATAACACAGTTAAAATTAGAGTTGGATGAGATTAGATAAACCGTTTAAAATGAAGAGAATGTTTTTTGATAGTCTAATTTTCTAAGTGAAAGTAGCTGTGGGCGGATGCTGGGAGGTGCAGAGAAGCAGGCAATGAAGGACACACTGGGGAAAAAGTATATCTCTTTACCAAGGTCTCACCCCATGGAAATACAGACTGTCCTCCCAAGGTCTGCAGCTCTCCCGCATTCGCAGAGCAGTGACTGCCTGTGAGAGGAACATCCTGGGATTCCCCTCCATGGTGCTGTGAAGCTGTCATTTTTATCAGTGTCACTGCTGCTTCCTGTTTATGGGAAATTCATAGTGGGAATAGGATTGTTTTGGATTTCAGCTCAAATAAACTCAAAGGAGAAGTCCTGAGAGTGAGAATTGTGGCTGTTTTGGCCACTTCAGTAATCCAGTCCTGTTGCTGTAACTCAGTTTTTCCGTCTTGCTTTGGTGCTTTCTCCTGCCAGGAGCTGGATTTCTGTCCCATCAAACAGTGGGAGGCTCGGTAAGGGCAAATCCTCAATTTTACGCTACCCACCTTGTTGAATTTTTTTGGTCTGTGGCTCACAGCTGATGTGGACATTTTTACTTTGGTTGTGTAAAGTAAACCTGGGTGGTTTCTCTCATCTGAGGAGGCTAAGCAGCTCAGTTAGTGCCTGCAGGAGAACCCACTTAGCCCGGTGACTTTCCTCAGTACTTTCCACACTCCTCTCGTCCTTACTCAGGGCTTGCATAGCCATCCCGTCCCCATCTGTTGGTACTGGCCTTAGTTTACTATGACCTTTACTTTTGGTCCTGTTTGGAGGTGTTTCACATCATTAGTGTTAAAAATGAGTTCTTCCTCCTGATGGTCTGTCCCCTTAGCGTTGGGTGGTGGTGGTCTCTCTCCTCTTTTCAGTCACTGTTTGATAGGGTGAAGGCTCAATAACCAAAAGGCTCGTTATGGAGAGAAAAATTAAGGATTGCATCTCCCAATGAAGGATGCCATGCATCTAGTAAAGATTTCCTCCTTATTCCCTGAAATATCTACGTCTCTCTGCATTTTAAGCACAGGAGCCAGGAATGAAATTAAGGGATAAAATATCCTCCCCATTATCATTAAGAACATTGCTTCATGGCCTCTTTTATAAATCCGTAACGGAGGGTAATGGAGCAGAAGGTTCTCTCTGAGATCTTAATTAATCCAAGCAGAGATGTGTGTCTGTGATGTGAGTTAGGATTAGAAATTAGCTCTAAAAACAAAGCAGCCTATGCAAAATTGATGAACGCTGGCCTATAAAACAATTCAGTGAATGAGTTCCCATTTGTAATGTGGCATTCCTTGAAATAATTGGCCAACGCAGTCTTTATCAGAGGAGGTAGTAAAGACTGAATGAATAATTTTATCACTTTAAGTTAATTTATGATGGTGTGGAGAGGGTGACGGATCTGTTCTTTCACTGAGCCAGACCCTAGTGTGTTACCGTGGCCTTATAAAAATACGCTCTTTTTACTTTTTGAGCTGCACCTTGAATACAGAGGCCTGTGATCTGCTTGGGTGGTTCAGTCAATCTCTGAGGGAGGGAAGGTATTCAGGAAAAAAGCGTAAGAGTGTGTATGTGGGCATCACAGAAGAGGGGTTGGAGGAATGACAGGCTTCCATGTCAGAAAGTGAACTTCTTCCCTACACACGCCTGCAGGAGTGGGTGTTGAGGGGAGGCTGACTGCCTGACTTGCTGCTGGAAATCTTCCATGTTTTCAGCGGAGTGAAAAGAACATTATTTTTATTGCTATTAAAAAGTGCTTCTGCACTTACAGTGTCTGTAAGTGGGTATTACAGTGCTGCTCAGTGGAAGGTTAGCTGAAAGTCACAGGATGTGTTTCGTGTGATGCCTTGGGAGGCCTCAATCTGCATTGCATCTGTAATGGTCTCAAAACTGAGTACAAAGGATTAGGAGGTTCCCATGGTCAGTAATGGGATACAGAAGTCCTTCACATGGGGCAGGGGTGCTCTTTGGTGTGCTGTGGGAGGGGGAAAGTGAAGGCCATGAGGATTATGAGCAAGGAAGGGCAAGAAAAAGCATGTAAGAGGACAAAGCATTGTCCAGGGGAAAGGAAGGTGACTAATGCTCATTTCCAAAGGCTCCAAGTATATAGAGTGCCCTCCTGGGAACAAGGCATTACCTTGCTCTGAGAAGAAGTGTTTGTGTGTATGGGCTGGAGTACGTGGCACCAGGACTGCAGGACAATGGTGGTGATGGATGAAAGGTGATGGCTCCTGTGTATATCTCTGTTCCTCAGGAAACTTCCTCAGTGAAAAAAAATTTTGCAAGGGGTGAATGCTGCCAAAATATCGATTTTATAATTTATTTGTTTATTTTTTATTTTTACCTGCTGCTTTGCTCTGTGGGGAGGCTATGTTGCCCAAGATTTCCTGTTGCTGTTTGGTTAAGATGTCTCATTTCGGCCAAAAGAATATGGGAAGATGAAAATGATGAGGTGTTCAGCGGCCAGCTGCCCTTGTACGTAGCAGGGGCACAGAAGACAGGGGTGCTTGCCAGACAGGTGCCTTGGATGGGCACTGATGCCATGGCACACTTGCTCTGTCCGTCCTGGATGTTGCCGTGCTAGTCAGAGAAGTCAGCTGCCTCCCTTTGCTCCTCATGATAGCACAGCAAGTGTAGTGAGTGTGGTATGGTCTGAGCAACAGGTCTGGTGTGTTTCTTTGCCCTGCCCAAGCTGCAGGAAGCAAGGGCAGGGCTGCTCAGTGGGTACCTCCAGACAGCCCCAACCACCTGGTCTGCATACCTTATTATACCTCCCCTCATTTCTTTACTCTTCTCTCTCCATCTCCGTAGCTCCCTCTTAACTAGCAACTGGTTTGTGAAAGGTGGGGCTAAGCAGTTTGCTTAGATGCCTTCCTCAGCCCTCAGTGTCATGGGGCTGGAGTGTCTGGAGGTGGTTATTCTGGCCATGGTCTTGTTATTTTTATAGTTAGATTAGGTAGCCTTCTGTGCTACCTTCTAGGCATTTTGTGTGCCCCTCTCCTCAGTATTACCATGATGGCAGCATCAGCCAAACCAAAGTGTGCCACAGAAAAATGAGCATTGTCGACAGGCTTTTTCCTTGCCAGCAACACTGAAGCAGAAGAGTATTCCCGGCAACTCTGTGTGCTGCAAATAGTCTTTGTTACCAGCAATTAAGGATTGGATGTGATTTTAAGGAATTATATTGGCATCTGTCAAACTTAACCCTTTCAAATCTAGTCATTATTTGGCACAAAACATGCTTTGTCCTCTGCAGCTAGTAAAATGCAGAGGTTGAGAATGTAAGTCTTCTGTATCAAAGAAGAAGAAAATTAATGAGAGGCATGACTATGCTTCTGGTAGCACTGTGTTACCTTAGAGGACAGAGAGAAATGCTCTGCAGGGACTTTGTTGGCTTCCCAGGGGAAATTCCTAATCTGGCAGGTCAGGTCCACTCTCATTCTTCACTTTTCTTAACATTCTCCCCTCTTACGTCTTTCAAGGGTCAGAAACCCAGTCCTCCAAGGAAATAGAGTGGTTGCCTCCAAAGCATGGGGTAGTGCTCTCCACTATATCCTCAGTCTTCTCCCTTTCTGGCTCATTAGGGAACCCTTGCCAATTAGGCCTCCCAAGAACTAGTTAGACAGGAATAGGTCTGCAGTGAATGAATCAGATTGATTGCATGTGTTCTTTATATTGCTTGTGAGTAAATGATTGTGTTCTCTGGGTAGTTCATAAATTTGTCTAATTCTTCACGTAATCCTCACAAAAAAAACTCCAAACAAATACATAAGAGAGTAGTCAAGGGCCCAATTCCCCAGTGGAATAAAAAGAATGCAAATTTTTAGCCCAAGTTATTTTAGAGGGCTGACAAATCCAAGGAGTATTTAGTAGCAGTTTTGAAAATGTAATCCAGTGCTCTTTTCTGTTTATTTTGATTCCTTTCAGCCCTTTTTCTGTTTGGTTTCTTTTGGTGTTTTTTCCCTCCAATTTTATCAATTGCATGCTCAAGATTCAGGGGCATGAGTTAAAGTGCAGGAAAGATTAGCTCCAGGTTTATTGAGAAATAAATCTTACTCAGTGAGTGTCCAAAATATCCAAAAGAAAGAAAAAATAGAGTACTCTTTGGGGACCTATACCCACTGCTAGTGTGGCTAATTACTATTAAGTAATTACTAACACTTCAATAGTGGCCATAACTGAATTTTATGAGCACAACAGAGGATAAGGCGAAAAGAAGCAGCAAAGTTTATTAAAACAGAGTAGAATGGGAGAGTCCTGTACTTCCTCTGGACACGTTCATGGTGTGGGGGAGAGCTGGTGTCCCTGACATCCATCAGAGAAATGTGTCACCTAGACAAGGTGCATGAAGGACAGCTTGTTTGATGCCTACCAAAATTCCTATCTATTCCTCTTTAAGATTTGGAAATGAACTAATGTCCTGGCTTGCCTCTGCCAGTGCTGTGGCAAGTGCCACGAAGGAAGGGGTGTGGAGGTGTCCCTTGTGAGCTCTGTGCCTGTACCCCAGTAGCTGCTTTGGAAGAATGTGGAGAGGAGGCACAGGTTAGATGAGATTTGTATTCTTACAGCAAAGGGTAAGCATCCTGCTCCACCTGCCCCTCAAACTCCTGCAGCATACTTCCAGTTTGCAAATTGTTCAGCACTGTATCTGTCTTCTTCCCTTATTGTTTTTCTAACATAGTTCATCTTGTTCCACAGAGCTGGGCAGGCCTAGCAGTAAAATAAAGCAATGTTTTACTAATCAAAGCCCAAGACAAAAGTATTAGTTCTTAGAAGGCTGATGGCTGTAAGAACAAACTGTGGTTATGGTCTTTGTTTAAAATGAGGTGCCTCCATAGCTGTGTCAGTACATCTCACTCAAAGGCTGTGTTGCACATACTCACTTGAGGGAGATCTTGAGGGAGAAGAGACTTCCCACATCAGATAAATTCTTCAAAATTTGGGGGAATTAAATTTCCTGTATAACATTACTGGTCTTATTTTTAACAGCAGCCAGTAGCAAAGCACTTTGCCAAGATCTACTGCTCCTCCCCTATAGTCAGTCTCTTGGTCATCCTCTCCCCAGCATGAGGGAAGGTTTTAGGAGACAGCATTGGTAGCTCCATGTTGGACTCCTACATGCACTTGTGCACACGTGTTGACTCTTTTACGCTTCTGGGGACAAATGGCATAATTTCCATATGCTCTCTGTGGGGTGAGAGGATGGGATAGACAGGGAAGCTTCCCTGAGAGATGTGACCGTAATAATAGTTGTGACTGGACACTGATGGTGGGTAACTCCTCTGAGGAAGGAACAGTCCTTTTCTGCCTCACATCTGGCTTACCCACCAGTCATGCAAAACTTACCTTCCCAACCCTGTGCTAGTGAGGAGGTACCTTGCATTCCTTTCCCTCCCACCTGGAAGGGCTGAGCCCTGGAAGGGTGAAATAAAGGCTGATTGTTTGCCTAAGGTGAGCACAGCTGGGATCCATCTACTCATTGTACCCTGTCAGAGCTGGTGTTGATTTCTGCTGCCAGCCCTTGTACCATTGCCATAGTTCTGTAGGCTGCCATCCAGAAAACATGTGTGGGGACGTATGCAACACGAGTGGAAGAAGAAGGTTTGCTGGATGTGGTGAGGGAAAAGCATGCAAAAAGCTTCTGTTTTGGAAAGGGATGAGTAGTTTAGATGCCTGTGTTGCCAGAGGAGGTGAGAAAGGTCAATAGTATGGCCTTCTATGACCATCTGAAGTGACATGATGGAGTCTGGCTAGAAATATGCAGAAGAGCATGATTTAGCTCAAAATGAGATAAAACTCTAAGTACCATATCAGTAGCTGCTTGGTACAGGAGAGGAAAGCTGACTTCTGTAAATAATTCTTTTACTTATCTCTGTCTCTTTAACAGAAACTGAAGTATCTAAGGGGGAAAATTTAAAGCCTCCTGAGAACCTGAAGTTCAAAACATTACCACAACTAAAAGATACCAGTAAACATCTAAGGCTTTTTGAATAAATAGTGTGGAGTCACAAAATCAATGAATTATGGGCTTCACCCCAATCCTGGTGAAGTCCAGAGGGGTCTCAGTGTGCTTCTTCAGATGGAGGATGGTATCCCAAGTGTGTAAGAAATAGACTAGTTCGCTTCTTTAAAGGACCAGACAGCTTTATGAATAACTGTTGTATTTTAGCCAGTTATAACTAGCTGTTTGTGATGAGGGGAAGTTGTTGTTGTAGTGCCTGTTATGACTGCTTGCTGAGTCACTTAGAGCATAATTAGGGAGATGAAAGGCCAGTGTAGGGTCCTGGACAACATGGAGTTCCTGGCCAAGTGGCTCTATCTTTTAAGACCTGTTTAGTGTACCTCTTTGATAAAAACTTTGAAAGCAAATACAGAGCTACTAGGCAAGAAGCCTATCCTGAACTGATGAGGTAAGATTTGGAAGTGCAGTTATCTGCTATTCCAAACAAGGGGCATGCTCTGAAGCCACAGAATAAACAAATGATGACTGGCAGCATCTCAGAGCAGAGAAAAGTTAAGAGGGAACTCGTAATTAGGAGAAGCTTCTACTTGAACAAAGAGCACTGTAAGGATTTGAAGGATTTCTAAGAGGGATTAGAAAGTAAATTGGGAACTGGTCCTCTGAGCATGAAGAACACAGAAGGTACAGAGAGAAGTAGGAGATTCTGTATTAGCTGAAAACCCTACCGATGTCCAGGGGTTTTCATGAATTCTCATGGGTTTCCTTCTTTCAAACACTTACAGTTTCTTACAAGTAACCTGGTGGGAGTATTTAGGGACACCACAGTAGCCATTGGAGTTGCTAGGATACTCAGTTATATTAAAGAGGGCATTAAAATTCAACTAGAAGGTGTAAACCTACATGGCATAGAATTGAGGGCAGGCAGGAATATCATGTGAAAGGTTGCCATCTCCTTCAGTGGCAGCAGTTGGAAAAGATGTGATAAAAGCAGTCACAGGAGGAGGCAGGATCAGTGTGTAAGAGATTTTAAAGCAAGGTTACAGGAGACAGGCCTGAGGCTTTCTGAACTGTGAAGGAGATCATATCTAAAAATATTTTAAAAACCCCAAAACCTGTGAAGGGAATAGTGAAACATTTTCATTTCCTTTCTGGTTTTCTTCTTGAATGAAGCCCCTTTACACTCCTTACTGTAAAGTTAGTATAGTAAATGTAGAACTAATCAAAGTATGTACTTCCTTTCCCAATACCTTGTCAGCTGCTGCAACCAGCAGTTGCAAGAGATGGAGGCACATGAAATAAATGCTGTGGACTTACCATTGAAACACTGGGAATTTTGCAGCACAATGCAGCACTTGTATTATAGTACCTGAAGGAATAAGTGATGGTATTGCTCACAGGCAGCTATTGGGAAGGAGCCTCCTGTAGAGCTCATGCACAGCCGTGCACAATTAGCTGGCTACTTACCTCTTCCCGTTTGTCACTCCAGGTCACACGCATCATTTCTCTCGCACTTTTAGAGATAGCTACGGCAGGCTGGCACGGCAGCCCCAGTGGACCACTTGTCTAATCTGCTGTGGCAGTTCGCCTTCTATGTAGGCCACTGCAGAACAAATTAAACTTTTGGTGTTTTCATTTTCTTCTGCAAATGGCCTCCTTCTTTGGTTCAGCTTTTCATTTGTATAGCATTCACTTTTTTTAACTACGTGGCTCTGTCCCTCACCTTTGGCCTTGCAGAGAATCCAGTAACTGTTTTCCTGCAAATGGCAAGTGTATTTTCAAGGCCTAGCCTTTAAATGGTTGTTCTGGCAGAAAAAAAAAAAAAAAATTCCTCTCACGCCCTTGACATGAAAATAACAATGTGAACAATGGGAGCTGGCCGGAGCCAGCCTGACGCTGGAGCATGCCGTGTGGAAGGAGGTTGAAGAGGGAAAAAAAAAACCTCTACATGCCGTGGAGGGAGGATGTTCAGCAGACTATTTGCATCAGACTTTGAGAACCCACACAATAAAAATGAAAGTGCAGAGTGCAGGCCAGCTGCCTGAGATAAGATCACATTGTTGGAAAGGGGAGAAACGTACTGTCTCCACGCTAGCTGGGCAGGCAGCAGAAGTACTCCGCAAAACAAGTGGTGAGATCAGACGTGCAGCCCCTCTTCCTTGGCTGCTGAAGTATCGAGTGATTTTGATTGATTTTTGTATGTCACGGTATGCCACAGCCAACCTGGGAGAATTAAGCAGATGGTATAGCGTGCAGGGGAATTTTGTGGAGCGTGGATATGGAGGGCAGCTAAAATCAATCATTTTTAACAAGTAAATGCAACTTTGCAGCGGCAGGGCCGTAACTGATGCGATGGCTTTATTGCAGCTGTTTGTGGGTGCGTTTGGCCTCAAACGGGGAGGAAAGAAGGCTCTGCTGTGGCTCGAACAGAGCTCTCATTTGTTCTCTGCACAGCTCTGGGATTCGGTTCCTCGCATCTGTGGCAAATCATCTTATTTACCACCTCCAGTGACCAATTCAGATGTCGACAGAAATGTCAGTTTTAGAAACTCACAGATGCTGTTAGGGATAATGAACTAGCTGGATTATTTTATCATATATTTAACATACACTGTGATAAGACTACAGGGTTGTGTTTGAACTTTCTCACCTAATTTTTAACTCTAGGGTTTTTTAATGAAAACTACTAAAAATAATTTTAATTCCCCCTAAATTACCTTTAAAGTCCTCATGTGCCTTCCTCAAGCATTACAGAAGATTGTGGGACTGAACACTGTTTTCATTTAGTCTGAGCTCTGTTCAGCATTTTGTGTGGCTGGCCAGTGTTGGTGGTTTAACTTTATCCTCTCTGGATGATTTCCTGGGCCTGCTACACTACTTTTATACTCAGTGATAAAAAAGTGATTGCCTGTGTGATTGCCAGGCGGACATGGAGTGTTTACAGCAGTGCTTGCCGGCCATTTTTCTCCACCCTCGTGTGGGCAGGTGCTAGCATGTAACAGTGCTTTCAGCTTCAGTGCTCTCACCTGCTTTGTCCTCTAGGGCTCCTTGTCTCCTGCTACGGATTTGCAGCCTCTTAAAACCATTAGGAAGAGATTTTAGGACGAACTTCTTGAATACCACAACACCAGCATTATGTCTCTTCTGATGTAAAGCGTGGAAAACAACTTCTTTATATTGCCTTCTCCGTGCACTCCCCTGGGCACAAGAAATACCTGATGTGGGAAGACCTTGTCCTAAACAGGAGCAACTGGAGAAACTTCATCACAGAGCATGGTGCTGTGTAGTTGATCCCTGCCAGCAAAAGGTTGCTACTCTAGCCTGCAAACAAGGGATTCTTCTTTTGTGACCACTATGATGGTGTGCCAGAAGAGAATATGCTTGTCTATGCCCTGTGGTCATCCTGGACCTGGGCTCCCAGTATGAATGTGTTTAGAACCACAGGCACTGGTGGTGATTGCATGGAGCTGTGGAGGTTTGTGTGAGCATTGGGTCAGGATTATCACAGGAACTGTATGTGTGGATTTGGCATCTTTAACAGAACCGTTTAAAAGTTACTTTCCTGTGCTCAGAATTAAATGCAGGATGCATTTGTCTGTGTGGAGATGCTAGTCCTATGCTCATATTTAGTTTGATTATAATTGTTTTTTACTTTTTTGTGCACTGTTGAGCTATTGTTGATGCACACATACAAGTAAATATCTGTGAGAGTCCTGCCATACTGAGTAAGCCAGCAAGTATGGTGACTAGAAGAGAGACCATGAAACTTCAGATTGCTATTCATTCAGTGTAAAAATGTGGGCAACTGGTTTAACCTTTCAGTGTCTTTATGATTCCTCTTTAAAACAGTCTGCAGAAGTTGCTTCTGGAAGTAGCTTTTGTTTTTTGGATAAAGGTGTTGTAGAAGGAAAGAGTACCTCTTCAGATTGCCCAGCTCTGCCAAGTCAGCCTTTGCTTATCAGAATGTTGCTCCTCATCAGTTATATCAATGTCAGAGAGAAAAAGAACTCTGACTAGCTAGTCAGCGGGTAATGGGTGGGGACTGTGGCCTGCAGATTAATTGGATGTTTGCTGCCTCTGTTTACTGACACTTGAACTTAAGTAGGTACATCCCGTTGAAGAACATTACTGTAACTCTGTTTCCTGGTATTTTAGAAAGTATAACCTTGCACACTCAGCTGCATCTCTAGAAAATTTACTGGGTTTGTTTTTGAATTCTAGCTCTTGTTTTTTTCTTTTTCTAAGTGGGTTTTCATATACTGAAGTATACCTATATATAGATTTTTCCAAACCATGCACAGTACTAGGGAAAAGAGTCTCCACTATTCTCTAGGATGATCTTAAAGAAAAATAGTAGAAACATGCAACACAAACTATAAGCTACTCTAAGTTCTCAGTAAAGTCTGTTCAACTCTTTTTCTCTCTCCTAAAGAGAGATTTTTCCATAATTCTTTTCTATATATACATGGATTTATTTTTCATTATTTTTTTAATTAAAAGAATTGTGTTTTAAGAATTGCTTAATCCACTCGGCATAAACAAAGAATTAATGTCTGAATTGTCATTATAATTTAATTTTTAGGCTGAAAATCCTTCTGGCATGGAATGCTTGTAGCCTAAATGGTTTTTGCTATATAAGGAAATGGATTTTATTTAACTTTCCCAACCAAGTCTATGTGCACAAGAGAGGAGCATCCAAATTTAGACTAAGAATAGAAATTTTCTAACTGCATTAATGGGTTTCTGCTATGGCTCTGTAACTAGTAGTCAACGGTCTATACGATTACTCATCTCTGATTTCCTGAAGGCTAGAGGTTACAGGTGTGTTTTCTTAGTCATTTCAATATATTGAATCTTTTTGTTTCAAAGTCCCTGTTGGCAGCTATTTGGATGTGGGCTTTGCACTGTCTTCCCTGTAGGTGTTCCTCCCACTGTGTTGGCTCTGAGCTTGGGTGGTGAAAGCAAAGGTAAGGCTCTTGTGTCAGAATCCCAGGACTCCTGAAATCCCAGTCCTTGCCTTATCATCCCATGTGTTCTGAGATGAATATCATGTCTAGTTGCTGAAGACCAAACTGCCAGGTAACACACAGAGCTGAAATTCCTGATCCTTCACATGTGGGTTGTGCTGGGGTCTGTGCACACTCATACCAAAATCAACTCTTGAGCTTCTTAGCACAAGCAGCTGTGCCAAGTGGTGGGATTCAGCCTCCTGAGATCAGTTCCTCTGGTGTCAAGGGGGTAGCTGGTGGCTCCTGCATCATCTCTGAGTAAAAGGGATGCAAGGTACAATGGAGTGGGAGCAGACTGACTGAGTCTGGCCCTCTGGCTTCAGCAGCTGCCTGACTGACTGTGATGCCAGCTGATTTTCTGGGTTAAGAGTGACCCTTAACCACCTTCCCTCAGGGCTGTATCCACTGAAGGGGTGATACTGCTGCCGGGTACTTATAGATGCAGTATTTTGCTTATTAGTGTTTCACTGATGCTTGAAAGCAGAGATACGCTTCAGAAAAAGGAAACCAATTGTGCCCCATATTGACCCACACATTACATCTTCCTGGTTCATGAAAGTGAGTTTGTAACTCCTTTTTCCCTCACACTCTCCCTCCCTGCTGACTGGGAAACACTGAGACAGAGTGTAAACCGCTTTGGTAGACCAAGGCATGGTACAGAGGTGTGGTGCCGTGCCCAGCTGCCTGAGAGCCAAGTCCTGCCAGTAGGAGCCCACCAAACCTCTTCTCAGTTGGTAATGAAGCGCAAGAGTTTGTTTCACGCATCTGCTGAGATGCATTTCTTGTACTTGCAATGCTTCACATTGATTCTCTAAGATCTGATTTTGCTTTTCACTGTAAATTGTCACTGAGTCCCTTGGTATTGGGGGATTTAAATGTTTTCAATCCAGCAACAGGAGGCTTGGACCTGCAAATCTATGGCTGAGGTGAATGTGATGGTTGGGCCCATGTGCAGTTCTTTACAGCACATATTGCCATTATGCATAAAGGATACTTAACAGCCAAAAAGAGCTACAAATGCTATAAATTTTGCCTCCTCCTGTCCCCCAGTAATGTCTGGCTCTGCCTGTCCTGTAGTCCACTGGACAGAGATTTGGTAAGGAAGTAGCAGGACGTGAATAAGTAGGATCAAAACAGGCACCCTACGCCACTGTTGGCTTTGTGCACTGTGGTCTGGTTTTCCCCAAGAGCACAGCTGCTCTTCCCTGAAGCCGTCATGAGGCCATGTGGGGCAAGTATCAGTGACAATGGCGTGGTGTGGCATGCTGTGGTGTGCCCTCCATGATGACAGGGAGCTGCACATCCTCCCTGGCCTCCATAGAACAGTTAGAGTTAGAAGGGACCTTTAAAGGTCATCTAGTCCCACCCCACCTGCAGCGAGGCTAGGTCAGGGTGCTCCCAGCCCCATCCAGCTTGACCTTGAATGTTTCTAGGGATTCTTGTCCCTGTAGTTGTCTCCCGGACATTGCACACTGTCAGTGAGACTGCTGTGGCTTTGCACAGGGAGGAGGAAGCATCTTATCCAGCCCTGCAAACCCCAACCTACACCATTGGCATGGGATAGCCCAGAAGCCCCCCTCAACATTTCTTTTTTCATGCTGTAAAATGCACAGTTTTTGAACTACTGTGGGAGACTATAAGCACATCAGCTGTAAATAACTTCAGAAAAGTCTTTTCTTCTTTTCTTTTTGTTGAATTTGGCTCATTGTGGTGACATGCATTGAGACCTAAATGATTTTATAATTCTGTGAGACTATTAGTAGCATGTCCTACCACGTCTTCCTCCTACATGCAGAAAGCACAAAAAACTCCCTGTCAAATGGTCCCGCACATGATGGACTTGCTGCACCTCAAGTTAGAGCGTGGTACCTACTACAAATAGAAGAGTTTAAATGGAGCTGCAGGTGAAGCAAGGCATTATGGACCTAGTATGTGTAATAGGATTGGAAATGAGTTCCTGTCATTTCACTGTGGAGTAGCTCAGCTTATGACAGCAGAGTTATTGAATCCCAAGGACAAGCAAAGTTCCCCATGAGTTTAACCTGCACTTCAGCAAGTGCAGGTAAAGGTTTGTTGTGTCCATGGCTTTTGGCACCATATATATAATATACGCTTATCTGGGAAGAGCAATGCACAGATGGCAAACATTAAACACTTGGGCTTCTCTGCTAAAAAGTTAATTTGCCTGGAAATTAATTTAATTCCTATTTATTCAATCCCTTAAATCTATTACCAGAGACAGTAGGAGCTCATTCATATAGGGAAATTTTGCCAGTCATACTTGCATAATTATAGCAGGATGGTTAGAAACATCATTCCTTGCATAAATTCCTTTATTCCAGTGTAATGATGACTATTTGACAGAGCCTTTATGTCTTAGAATGACTAAAATAAATTAAGAAGTATCATTTAGTCCGGGAGTCCTAGTGGAGTGTCTCTAAATAACTCAGCTCTCTGTTTTATGCTTCTATAACATTTCTCGGTGGCACAGATAGAGATGCCCAGTAATAGAGTCTCCTTGATAAAATGATTCTACTGGGAAGGGCAGCATGTAGCCATGGGTCTAAAATCTGCAAGTTTACCCACTAAACCACAGATTCTTCTTTTTCCTTTGAGGGGATCATGACTTAATCTGCCTGTGCATGCTCATTTTCCCTCTTCTAACAGCTAGGGAAACCTCTTCTTTTCAAGTCTCCAGGGTGCTGCCAGGTTTGAGTCATTAAACTTCAGATCTATGACTAGAAGGCACTATTAGCTTTACTGCTTGATTGTATTAACTTATTGTTTATATGACTGTGGTGATTCTTTAACAAACACAATACTTTATAATCTCTATCCTAAAGAAATCCCATTTCACAGGGAAAGAATGTATGGTATACATATGCTGGTAGTTAAAATCAGGGTTACTATTAAACACCAGGCTGTTGTTAATTTGCTGCTGGTGTCTAGGATCTCAGAGGCATCCCCTTATTTTGCTGTCTGTGACTGGGAGCAGTAATGAAGAGTGACTGGGACAGGAAAAACAGTGGCCCTGGGTGGGCTCCTACACTATCCCCTTTAAAAGGACAGATAGGTCCATAGGCAGCAGCCCTTGCAATAATGAAGACTGCTTCCCTGTGGATTTGTGTCTTTGGGAAAGGTTGGGCATGGTCTGCATCTTGGTGGGTTCTCAGATGTCTAATAAGGGTTATACTTGGAGGGTATGTTTGCTGTCAGGTTGGGCACCAAGAAGGTGATAGTCCAGCTTTCCTCCTGCTTTATTTTGTGGAGGCCTCTTGGACCATGACTGGAAAGGAGTGTTAACAAAGCCAAGTTTTCTCCACCCCTGTGGAGAAATGCCCCTTTCATTTCAGCAAGAACATAATTTGGGCAATCTGAAGTAGTCTAAGACTGCTTAAAATCCCTTTCATTTATACTGGTGTAACTTTGTGGTCTTCTGTGGAATACCTTATCATTTACATCGATACAAAGGAGGGATAAATTGGTTCTTATGTGCATTTCCGACCGGGAGAAGAAAAAATTAAACACAGCGTTGCCTCTTCCTTTTTGTTCCCATTTCCCTGTGGTTTCCTGTTGAGAGATTCAGATTATCTCCTTTTCTTTGTCTCTCTTCTCTCATTCATTTTACAGTCTTTGCATTACCTCTTTTTAATAGTCCAAGTACCCATGTGAAAGGCCTATTAGAAACACCTGAGTTTGATAGCTGTATCATTTGAACTTATCTGGGCTTCTGTTTAATCTCTGCTCGTGGTATGTCATGATGAAGAATAATGCGGGAGAAGATGACGCATCCCTTATTCAATAGCATCTATCTCTTCCTTCATTATTCTCTCTATTGTAGAGTGAAACAAGGGTAACAAAGTTTAGATCTTGTCTCTTTTGATTGCTTAATTCATTTTATAGCTGTATATTTGTAACATACCTTTGACAAGTATATCTTTGGGAGAAACTCTGACCCAGTTCTTGTCTTCATGGGCAGAATATTGAATTTTCTTAAAAATGCACTTCTTTTGTAACAGGATTTTTTGTTCTTGCAATTCATTTTATTGTCTGGTTTTTGTGAGGAAGGTGACGTTAACAGGATCACGGTGAGCAGGTACAATGGAGAATTGTGAATACAGTGCAGCGTGTTTTATTGTAAAGCACTAGAAAGGTTTAAGAGATGTTATGTCTTAAGACCACATATTTGTTCCTCAAGTGCCTGTAATCACATCCTAGGGGAAAATTGTTTCAGTAGAAGTGTTAAAATCATGAGTTCCATTTCTAAGCACATTAGGAATTATGTAGTTACATTTGGTTTTTTAATGCAGGACCTACAATTCCGACATCAAAGTTTGCCCCTGACACTAACAAATCATTAACATTATGGCTTTGAAACATCTTCAATTGATTGTAATCTTCAAATTGCTGAGCATCTTTTCCTCAGTTACCAAGTAATATAATTTTTCTTCTTGGACTCAAACAGTTGAGCAAAACTTCAAGGCACAGCAGGCTGTACTAATGAGGATAAGCAAATGATGGCGTGAGTTGTATATCTGTGCCACTGCCCTGCATGTGTATGTCAACAGAGAATATGCAGAATCCTGTATTGCTGCACTAAGGGATTTGGGGGTGGGGGGGAAGGAGGGGAGGGAACAGGGCAGAACCCACAAAATAGGTTCTATTTACTTGGGAAACAAAATGCTGCTTGAGGGGGTGGGGAAGGTGAGCCCAGTGCTTAGTCATGCTGTGCTCCCTCTGCTCCTCTGCCTCTCTGGGGCTTGCTTTGGCTTGTTTGGGTTGGTTTTTTTTTTTGTCTCTCAGTTTTTTCAGTTGTACATCCTCTTCTTACAAGAACAGTCACTGAAAGACCTTTATTTCCTCTTCTCATGTGTAGCATGTGCTTGTGTTCATGGGGTAATTCGTGCCCATGTTTAAGGAGGAGGTTGCCTTTGTTTCTGATGCCTTATTCCAGCAATAAGGCTAATTATGTTGGATTTTTAAATGCTTTTTCTACATGCCAGGTTGCTGTTAGACTCATCACATTTCAAAGAGATTGAATTCGATCATTACGACATTAAGTAATTGCTCATCTATTGTTGCAACAAGTAAACTTACCATAGTGATGCTTAAGGAGCATGTGTTGATAACGTAGGCGATATGGACATTTTAGAAATCCCACTTAACACTGCTTTTTTCACTGTTTTTAATGGGAAGCATAGTTTCTGTCCTCATTTGTAGCCTCTGTTGTCCTCAGTTTATTTTTCCATTGGTGTATTCATTACTTCACCGTTGCTGGATGTCCCTCTATAATAGCATGCCTATATGATGGTTATTTCCATTGTTTGCCAGTGCCCTGTCTACAAATTACTGCTGGTTTTCCTACCATCTCTAGTTAGTGGCACTGAGGGGTCTTCTGGGCTGTTACGTATGATGAAGCTATCTCTGGAGAATTCGTTTCATGCTTTACCTGTATACACATTATGCATTTGCTATTGGAAACATTTGAAACAGCTGGATCTTTATTGTGTATTTTATTGTTTTTATTAGACACAGCCTCTGTTCAGAGAAAAGAAGGATCAAGAAAACTAAATTTGAACTGTTTGGGGTTCAGAAAGCAGAACACTGTCCCCAAAACTGCAGCACACTTCCCCTCCCCACTCCTACCCCCTACACATGCCCCGCTGCTGCTGTGAAGAAAAGCATCAAATGGCTCTTCTGCCCTGTGCAGTGAATGCCTGCCTCTTTCATCCCAAACATGGGCTTTTCTATTTGGTGTCTGTCTTGGACCAGACACGAGCCAGATGTGGACTATCACTGTTTCAGCAGGCTGTAAAACAAAAGGAAAGAAAAAGAATTCAGTGGAAGTGGAAAAGTTTTGCTGGTCATTAAACTCAGTGTCAACGCTTAACGATATCATATTATAGCTCTGGATATAACTTTTCCTCTCCACTCAGTTTGCATGAGGTTTAAAAACAAAGTGCTTGTGGAGATGGTTTTGCCTCCCTATTACCGCTGTGGTTACTGACACGTAGAAAACTGCAATGACTGGTACAAAGTCAGTGTTGGGAATAGAGCACAACATCATTTCAATGTACAAATATTGCAGTTTCCAAAGGACAGTTCTCCCAAACTGAGGAGGTTTTTTGTGTTGTTGATGCATGTATTGCTTGCTTTATCCAAGATCCATATTTTTAATTTTTAACAAGTGTAATGGAAGTTCATGGTTAAAACCTGATGGTGCTCTCACAAGTGAAATTTTCGTCATTGAATTTTGAGAGAGGCAGAAATTTCCCTGCTGAATTTTGTATGCACTTTTAATGCTGTTCAAACCAGTCCGAAGATGATTTACTGTTCAAAGAAACCGTGTGGCCTATCCCACAAGTTTTATTTTTCACAGCAGTGATCCTAACCAGACCTGAGGTTGCCGTACTGACAATGTGCAGGAGGGAACCTAGTGGTACAGGACTTGGCAATTCACAAAGTAATTTGGGATGTTTGTTTAACATTGCAGTCAGTGTGTTTGTAGAATTGCTGGATTTTTTTCCCTATTTATTTTCTTTGTTTTTATTGTCTTGGTGATGGGTTTTTGGCTGAGTCTGTAGGCTTGCCGGAGTATTTCCTCAGCTGTTTACACCTGTTACGTAAATCCTTGGCAATGAGCTATTTTTCTCAGCTGTGGAGACACGTTGGTTTGAACTACACTACCTTCGAGTGTCATGGCAGTATTGGGAATTTGTCCATGTCTAACAGTGCCTGTTCAAGGGTGTCCCAATCTCCAAGACACTGGGAGACGGGCTCACAGCCACACTGTTCACCACCACTGATCCATCTATATTTCTGATGCTGTTGTTGCAATAGAAAAATGTTAAATATTTGCTCCTTTGTTTATTTAAGTAAGACTTAAGGTTAAATCTTGGGCTTGGAGTCTCAAAAGCATGGAGAAATGCATGGGTCCATGTTTTGCAGGCCTGTAAAGTTATTTTATTTTTTTAGACTAAATAGTCTGCAGTTTGTTGTATACCTTTGAGAGTGGTAGGCCTGCAAAAGAACAGCAGAAGGGATTCTGGATTTACCAGTCTGTCTCCTTTGGTTTGGCCTGCAATGTCAAGCAACTCTTTTGTTCTGACCACTTTTATTTCAATTCCTCTCTTTTTCTTATTCCTATTATTAATAACATTCACTAACAGTCTCAGACAGTATCCTGCAATAGGTGGGAAGTATCTTACATACCCTACTTTAGAAAGGTGTAAGGGGAGGGGGAGAGGCAGGACATTTGGGGCCAAATTTCTGTTTGTTCATCAGTGACACCCAGGTGGCAGCAATGCAATCAGTGGCAGCTTTATTTGTCCTGCTGAGCATGCGGAGGTTCCCGAGGACAGCTGTAGACATCAGCCTAATAAGATGTAAAGTTCTGAGAACTGCCCGAGAACTGCAGCATATTCTGACTTGAAGCTACCTTCTGGTGTCTGGGTTACAGTTGATGTTTGGGGAGGCTTAAATCAGAATTGGTCTTAATATGACTGAGAAGTAGGAAAGGTCTTGAACTAAGGGGGGGATCAATACAAAGCTTTTGATTTGGGCATTATTAAGTTTTGACACGGTTTTTGGGAGAACCTGAACTACTCAGGCTTGTACCAGTGCTCCTTCTGAGTGATAAGACATGGTCCATCCCAGAGGTGTTTGCTCACTGCTTTGCGACACAGTTAGCTCAAACATGTAGGTAACAGGGAGAGGGGATTAGTTATCCTCCAAGAAGAGGGTAAGCAAGTGTACAGCCAACATCTCATCTTCAGAGGTCCTTGCCACTATCACCAGCTTCCTGACTGCCGGAGTGCTGGGGCTGGCTGCACAGTGTCCCCTGCCCTCTGACTTTGCAGAGGAACAGAACCCCTTCTTCAAGTTTTCAAGTCAGACAGTGCACCAACCAAAAGCTATTTCATTCCTGGTGCTGTCAGAGGTAGCAGAGGTCAGGCCAGGGTCAGTTAAGGTTGTGTCTGCCATTTCAGTGCCAAAGACTTTTGGAATTGCTGCAAGTGATTATATGATGAATGCTTCTGTCACAGGGTGGTAGCAAGCTATTTACAGTGTTTATGCCATGTCTGGAGATGGAGTCAGCAGGGCTGGTCTTTCCAGATCTGAAAAGTGTTTCAGAAGTCTAGGTGTAGGCTTTCAGGTCCGACTGTTCAGTTCTGATTAGTTGTTCTGGTTGTACTATTTTCAAAAAGGGCTAGAATGTCTAAGCAGCACTGCTGATGGAATAGAGTGTCCAAATCAAGTACAGGTCACAATCCCTGTCCAGCTACTACCATGCTTTCTCTTGAGGAACCATTACTTACTTTGTTTGTTATTTGATTCATCTTGAAAAGGGTACAACATGGTGTTCCTCAAGATACTTGGGCCACCTACCAGTCAGACTGCCTGGATGTTGGTCATTAGGTCTGTTCAGAGAGCAGATGTGAAGCCCACTGTGTTTATTTGTTCAGCAAAGTTAGATCTGATTACTTCAGCTGGTGTTTCATCAGTGTGAGCTTTTTGCCATGCATTAAAAATATTTTTAAGAAGCAGTTATGATGGGGAAGCCTGGAGAGGACTGAAGCAGGCAGTAAAATTGAAACATCTGTACCAGTGCCCTCCTGAGTCACCACCTCTGCTGATTTGACCTTTGAGAGTTCTGGGCTGTCTCTTCTGTCAGAAGATACAGACTAAAAAAAAGTCTTTGTCCACAGCTGGCATTAAACTGTATTTTCAGATGACCTAGGACATACCTATGTGTTTGGTCATGATCTTCTGGCATGAAGCTCTAAGGCAAGAGTGTCACTGAACACTGTGCTCCCTCTACTTTATTTTCCTTTGCTTTTTCATCTGACCAAGTTCTTATTCACTTCCTGCTGCAGGCTGCCTTATTGTGCATCTAGCCATTGCTCAGTACAGCTCAGATATCCGTCAAGTGGGAAGATTGTCTGAGTGTTTGAAGCTGCGAGAAGGAATAATTGATATCTCTATATTACTGTGTTTCTGTGTACATACTGCTATAGCCAGCCCTTGATTTTTCATGATGCACTGCCCTTGTGTATCATTTTACTTGACTAATTGGCTGTGACAGGCAAGATGAAACCTAGGAAGACACTATAGTTTTAAAATAAATGCACCTGTCTTGAAATTGGAAATAACTGAATGATCTGGATCTTAATTATTCTTGTACTATAGAGAACTTCATGTGGTTTTTTTTAAAGGAGATTGGGGTTTTTCTCCATGTTTATCTTCTGGTTTTTAAAGGATTCAACTACTACACATTTTAAGTAAATCTCTGGTGATAAAAAAATTAATGTAGCTTTTATTTAAAATCATATAAGTGAAAACCCAGTGTCCTAATCTGTTTCTTTCAAAGCAGAATGTAGTGAATTTTTCCAAAAGGCTAAATATCATGAGACTCATGTTGCAATACAATGAGAATGGGAGAAGTGAGGGAATTTAGCAATACCCTAGATATTGTTGAATTCAAAGTCACACTAAAATAAAGCTAGCCTTTCCAGACTTTGCAGGGGAATTCATGTCACATACGTGTAGATAATAGATACACGTTATATTAAAATTATTTCTTGCACTGAAAAAATGAACCCATCATGTTATAAAATCATTTAATGCTTTAATTTTGTCAATTAAATTCCATGTTATTTTGTGTGCAAATTAACATTGTATGTGTAATATCTCATTTATAAATAGAAGGAATGGTCTTGAGTTCAAGTAAATTTCAGTTATTTAATCCTGAAAACATATTATACAGAAATTGTAAAGCGCACACACAGTTTGAGAAGAGACTATGATTCCTGCCTCTGCTTGTTTTGTTGTGTTTTGTTTTGAAAGGGCAAGCACGTTTAATGCATTCAGACGTTGGAACAAAAGACTTTCTGCTAATCTTTAGTTAGGAGAAATCACCAGTGTTGGCTTTGATTCCGGTTTTAATAAACACAAATGGTGATGACAGCTTTGTTTGGTTTTTAAGATTGTCAGTCTGTTTCCGGATGCTTTTCCTGCCTGGGCTGAAGGCGGGTGGAAGCCTTGTCAGGGTGGGCTCTGACCTCTGGGACGGAGGGGTCTGGAGCACCCTAGTTCCAGTCCTGCCTGCAGTGCGGTGAACTCAGGAGCTTCTGCAGTTCCTTCAGGAACAGCTTATGTAACTTCGGACATGCCAGCAATATGCTACACTGTGAAATAGTCTCTTGACTGTTTGCTGGCTTTTTTTCCTTTTTTTTTNCTGAGGGATTGCATCATCTGCCTGCATTTCACAGCTTGGGCAGCAGGGGAAAGGAATTGAATAAATCAACATGTTGCTTTTATCAAGTAAATCTCTGTGAAGTGGCCTGGTCAGAAAAAATTTATATTCTTTCTATCTAAACTGTCTTTAAAGAATGTTTCACCCCTTTTTTCCTTTCAAGGATTTTTTTTCAAGGCTTTCCAAATCACTTTATCAGAAGTTGTGCTAAGTTGAGGCTGTGTTTTCAACAGTTTGCAAGACTGCAAACCCCTTTTCTCAGAACTAAGACGGTCTACCAGCTAAAATAATCTGAAAATCTCCTTGCTCTAAAGATATTGTGGGACTGTTACCTCCATGAGAGGTAAACATCCAGCACCCTTCCACTTGTGTCTGTGGAGTTACTGTGGACTCAAAAAGATGGAAGGAAGGAGAGAACCTGTCTCAAGCTAGAGAAAGTAAGATGGGTGTGAAAAAGTGATCAGCTCTTAGTGGGAGCAATGGGACCTAAATCAGAAAAAAGCATGGGACTGTGATGTCAGGTTTTAGCACGCAAAAATATTTTCAGCTCTTCCAACATCTTAAAGCATGGAGCAATGGCTACATTCACAATTTCAGTTGTTGCCAAGGATTACCTCGTTCCACTTGTTTGTTATTGCTGATTTTCATGTTTTCCTGTTTTCTTTTTTTTTTTCCCCTTTGTTTTCTTCAAAGGGGAAAAAAGTCCCATAAAAAAGAAAGCTCTGCTTGGTTTCCAGGATTACTCTCTGAGTGTTGTTGGAGTACATGCTTTATATTAAATACTGTTGGATACTTTTTATCAATTTATATTGAAATCTCTTGTTGCTTTCAAGATTACAAGATTAGGGATAGGATTTGGTAGGGGCATGGGGGGAGGTCGGTTTTCCCCTTAGGCAGATTGATATTTATCAACTAAAGATCACGAATCAGAAAGGAAAAAAAAACCCTTCCTGGCAATCTTTTAAGCTTGAAAATACATCCTTATATTGGAGGATGAGTAGCTATAGAATTGTTTAATCTCTCAGAGCTTCTTCTGGATCAAGCAATGCCTTGTGCAGTCCTTACAAGAACCGTATTTTAGAATAAATTTGCTCTGGTGGTCTTGCCTTCCACATTGCCACTGCCAAAGCTCAGAGAGGGCCAGGGATGGATCTATATAGAAAGCCATAAGTACGGCAAAGAGGAATGAAGCCACTGTCTCCTGACAAACAGATTCTGTGTTGTTGCTATTAAAGGCTAGATGTGTCTGTCTGCTGTGCTGCTGGGCTTTAGTGGGAAGAGACTGGCTGTGCAAACAGTCACCATCTTTTTTTTCTTCATTATAGCCCAGGAGAACTGAAAGGGCAGTGAAAATAGAAGCACCCTCACAACAGAAAAGGACTAAAGGTAGCATCTATGGGCTCTGTTCATACACAGACTAGGACCTGGAGTTGACTGGTTTGGTTTTGATTTTTAAGGAAACTGCAAGGCACTGCAATTAGAATCTCATATTTGAAGTGCTTACCAAGAACACAGTCCTACTTAGGGATAATACTAATAATTCATTTTAAAGTCCTTACCTGTGTTATGAACAATGTTTTAGAGGATGACAACAATGGTTTAACATAAAGCATTTATTTTGTAATTTTTGCGGGTTTATTAATTTTTGCTTCTTTCAGTCTGCTAATAAATATATGTATGTTTTTCTTTTACTTGTAAGCATTTACATGCTCCTTTTTTGGGACACAAATTCTGTGCTTTAAAAGTTTTTGGTTTTTTTAAAGAATTAATATTTTTATTTTACTTCAGCTCATTGCAAGGTATGTTCCAGGAGCCAAATTAAGTTGTCAGTGTTATTTTAGATGTAGCCTTCATTAAATATCTACAAGCAAATTAAAATAACTCATGTAACTGAGATATTTTCTCAAGGCTTTGCCTTCCATCATCAGAAACACAGGAAAAGAGTGCCAGGGGCTTTACTGTGTTGGAAGGAGAACACTTAAGTGCCAGTGAAGTATAAGATACCTTTATAAAAATTAAACATGCTAGAAGAAAACCTTCAGCAGTATCCTTTGCATTTGGTTTGCTTTGCTGAGAAAGGAAGTGTTTACTTGAGAAAGCATCTGGATTTTATTGTGTTTTAATTCATTGTGGACAGCCTGATGGAGTCTGGAACCACTTAGAATGTCACAACCTTTCATTGTCACATGCAATGTGGAAACGGAATAAAAAGCGATCCAAATCTCTGGCTATGTAGCCCAAGTTGTTACATTTGCTGTGGTCTTCCTTCTGTAAGACAGACTTCTTGAACAAATACAAATTTGTAGTGACAGTCCTTATAGTGCTTCTTTGTTCATCTGAATACTCCTCAGTGAGCCTCAGTCATGTTTCTCAGGGCTAGGATATCAGGAGAGAACTTTGTGAAAGAAAAAATGAGCAGAATCCAGTGACTGGTGTACTTTTTCTCATGAAGGCAAGTGAGGAGAGGTGACATCTATGGTGATGCATCTGAGACTGTTCACTACTTTTTGGTTCCCTCTCCCCAGTTCTGGTCACTTCTGTTTGTTATGATAAGTGACATCACAGGAAAGTTAACTCATTTGCAAGGTCAACCCTGTGTTGCAGGCATAAGTCTGACTTATTTACATAAAATTTATAGGGTTTTTTAGAAGTATGCCTGAATTTTTGGAATTAGTTTCTAGTCCATTTCTAGTGACTCATGAGAAGATAAGATTGATGTAGACAAACTGATCTTCAATGAGCTGCATCCAGCAGTTTCCTTTTTTTATAAAATTTCTAATTTATTGTTTTAAAGGTAACCTGCCCACCTACATGAGTCTGGTGAAGAGATGAGGCATTTCAGGAGCAGATACTTTCATTCTCATTCCTCCTCTGAAGCCTATGAAGTTACATCAGAAAACAATTTGGACAAATACATCTGAGCAGTCCTTTTGTTTAATAAATATCCGCAAAAGGATTTGGTATTGCCTTTCTCCTCATGTTCCCATTCTTTCTTCTGTTTGTGTTTTACATCACGCTTCTTTGTATCAATCTGTTTCTAGAACTGGTGTTCTCGTCTTCAGTAACACTTTCTGATGGCAAATCCTTTGCAGCCATTAATGCACAAAAATCTTTGTTGTGAAACAGCTATGTTGTATGTTTGTGTGTATATAGCAACCCTGATGGCCCTAAGCCACAAAGACATAAAAATCAAAAGCTGATGTACATGCAGCATTGCTGACACAAAACCAAAGAAAAGGAAGAATCTGGAAAATGAGGGCAGTGCATACCTTCCACCCACATGTCCATCCCTTACTGTTACTGCAAACCCCATGCACTTAATTAGCGGAGAGAAAACTTGCCCTTCTGCACACTCTACACTATCTCCTTCTCCTTCCCCACACAAAATTCAAGCAGTAGAAGATACTGCCTACAGCACTGAATTGTAGCAGCAAAGGATGGTGTGCAGGAGCAAGAGGTAATTGGAGTGGGGGAAAGCTGATGCTGCTGTGGAACCAGTTTGAGACTAGGATTCGTGGTCTGTGATTCACAGTGCTTGTGTTCATAGTATAATCATCATATAATACCCACTTGTAGGTGGACAATTAGCAAATATGTATTGTTTAGGTGGTTATTAGCAATGCCAAAGGCACCAAGATAGTTTTTACACAGTGAATGAGAATTTCCTGGTTTAATTGAAAGGCAAGTCAGCAAGGAGGGCTCCACTGGGCATAGATGTTCCACTAGCAGGAGCAGAGGTGGGATGAGAGTTTCATCTCCCCAGTTAGCAGAGGCCCTCGGAAGGAGAACTTAACATGATACAATGCTAAAAGGCACAGTCAGTTCCCTCCCTTCCCACACTGTCTCTGCTCTGGTTGTGTAGGACAGTCCTGGGTTGAGTTAGGGACTGTGGTAAAGTAGAATTACTAATAAAAATGCAGCTTCTCATGAATCTTCCTTTTTATTTTCCCCAAAACTAGCATATGTGATGTATGACTAAAGACTGACTGTAATTCTAACTTCCTTTAGAAACACTTGCTGTAGAAAGTCTGCTCTGTCAGTATCTGTGGTTTTTTGTGAGGCTTATCCTAGAGCAGGATGGAAGGCAGACTATGGTTTTACTTTTTATTGTTGATGGAGGAAATCTAACAAACAATAAAATGTTGTTTTTCAAAGGGAGATCAGCATCTAGAGACCAAGTGGGAAAGTGTCTATGAAAAAATATTAATAGAAGAGAACAAATGGAATTGCAAAATTCAGCAGTGTAGACACATCTTAATATAACATGCCTGTGATGAATCCATGTGTGGAAAGCACATGCATTTTGGCTGTTGTATGATGCGTGAAAGTTGGATATGTAAAAGTTTATTACTGCTCCACATCCTAGTTCAGCATGTCTTTCAGGCAGAAGTCCAACTTTCAGTGCAGGTGTCATTCCTGCTGACTTTAAGAGTGGACATAGGTGTGCACATAAGGTGAACATGACCTTGGCTGCTTTGCAGAGTGTAAATCCAGTTTGTTGTACAAAGTGCATTGTCATGGTTCCTTGTGGCTGAAACACAGTAACATCCTATCACATAGGGGTGATTTATAACTGATGAAGGCCAAAGACTTCTGTGCTTTTCTAGTTCGGCTTCCTATGGGGCAAACAGAACCATATTTTCAAAGCATGAAACAGCTTTAAAACAGCAGCAAAACTCTACCTCACAACAGAAATGTTTTGGTTCCATCTATGGAGGAATCGCTGGGCAATGTGGCTGTATCCGTGGTGTCTGCAGGATTGCATGCAGCTGCAGGCCCCTGGCACTGTATTTCTGTGTACTTTCTTATGAAAAAGCAGTTCCTGCACAGTTTGCAATTGGCCTTTTTAATTGTAAACTTCTGTTTACTGTTGCCATGGGGGTTTTTCCTATTTGAACTACAGCTTAATGGCTCAGGAATCTCTCGCGCACAGGTTAAGATCTGCTTTCTTTCTATTGAATTAAAGAGACTAAAGTCCATCTGTTTCCCTTTGGTATGACACTACTGCAGCCTCTGTGAGCTCTGCTCACCCATGTGATGGTCTGGTGATCCCAGGGCTGATTTCCATTAGTGGGAAAAACTAATTGTACGCTTAACTGTCTTCATAAATAACAGGTTCTTTTCTCACAGAATTCTTTTTTTTGTAAGTTTATTTATCTGAATTTTAATATCAGGGAAGTAACTCAATCTGCAGACAGACTAATATTTTCTGAGCAATGCTTGTCATTGGTTTTGTTTTGAACAATTTTACTGGGACATTATTCCAGTTTATGAGGGTATGAAACCAATTAACATGCTGCCCCTGTGGTAGCCTAATTTATCTGCAGAATTATTATCTAGAACTCACCAGTAGTTCTCATAGTGAGCAGTAAATAAGTATGAAGTAGACTTGAGTATGATAATGGGCAAGCAATAAAGAAAACTCTGGTTCATGCCACTCTTCTAATTTCTTAAATGACATAGCTCCTTCGTACCTAAGTTTTGTACCCTGTTTTAAAGAAATTATCTTTCCTTCCTGCACTGTGGACTCAATGTCTCGAGAATAAGCAATGAAAAGCCTTCTGAAAAACTTAAATAAAAATAGCAAGTGAGTTTAGTATGAACTTTACTGAACTGAGAGAGAGTTTTCAGCCTCCTCCATGTGGCCCTTTTCCAGTAGTGATAACATGGTAGCAGTCAATGGCATATTTGACCAGTCCAGTTCTGGGTAGGTGTTAGATAGGATTTCTAGTGCCAGGGTGCTTTACTGAAGGACTAGTGTCTATTGATGTATGGGGATGTGTATAGGAAGCTTCTACCCAAATATTGGGAGCAACACAAAATGCTTGTTTATAAACTAAAGTCACAAGTAATGCACATTGTCATCTAGAATCAGCCGGGTATCCTCAAGGTGGAAAGCAGTGGGTAGGGAAGATATATAAAAATTTATACAGGGGATTTGCTTTCTTTCTTGCCTTCAGATGAGGACAGTGGTTCATTCCCCACCTTCTAGGATAATTGCAGCAGTTTTTCCTGGGATAGCATTAATTTTGTTCATAGGTCATGAGTATCTGTATTTTGAATACTGCAGCAGTAATAACACTGTGTTATTATAACATGCTGGCTAGAACTCCCAGTGACAAATACTGTGCAGTGCTTGCTTTTCCCCAGGTGGGCTGTGCAGCGCCGTACCTGCTGAGCACTCCCCCAGCAATCAGTGCCAGGTGGCAGCAGCACTTGGATGGATGTCCCTGAGCAGGCTGCGTCTGCAGGAGTTGCTGTCACGTGTATGGGCTGTAGCATGGAGATCCTCTCCTATCCTTGAAGGTACCCTACTTGTAGGTAGGGGCTCCAGAAACTTGAACTTCCTCAGATTCATGTAGTAACATGACTGAGGTTTTAAAAAAATAAATGGAGAAATAAGCTCCTTCTTATTTTTTATACCTCTGTCTTCTGATTCACATAGTTTGAAAACATTGATTTCATGAAACTTTGGAAAAATCCCCTCCCCCAAAAGGGTTTTTTATTCCTTTCCCTTGGAGCTACATGTAAAAACCCAGGAAAGCCCAACCATACTGGAGCCCCTTTAGGGAGTAGATAAGGCTCACTTAGCTTTCAAACAAAGGAAGGAGAAGGAAATCTCTCAACTGACTTGTTTCTGTCGTTCTTCTTTACAGTTACAATTTTGATTTGTAGGAAAATTCTTTGTTTCAGAAAGCCTTCACCTTGAGCTGCCCCAATAGTGAGTGCATAGGCAGGTCAAATTTGCCTCCAAGTGTCAGGTGTTGCGTAGTGAGGACCACCACAAACTTCTTTCTGTCTTGTTGGCTGTCTTTGGAGTTTTCGTTTGGAGCTTTTCTTAAGCTGGAGAAAACGACTGTTTAATTCTCCAGCCATTCCAAATCCTCAACAAAAGATCCAAACATGCTTAAAAATCTTTCTGCACATTCAGTCACTGTGAGTAAAAGGAATGTGTGGAATCAGACACTATTTAACTTTCTTCCTTAACTGAAGGTCTAGGACTCAAAGCTCTCAAAGCTCAACATTGTCACTTTCTTCTCTGCAGAGTGGTCCTATGAGGTAGTAAGTCACCATATTAAAAATTTTCACTTTTATTTAACTATTGGAAAATGTGGCGGTGCATTACCCTAAATAGTAACTCGTTTCAAAAAAACAAAACCAACAAGTGTCCCCAGACTAACTATTCCTCTGAGCCAGACACTAAGCCAAAGCAGAGTTGCCCATGAATGGAGGCTCACTGGTGTAAAAGCTAGCTGTGATGAAAAGAGCAAGCACTGGCTCCTTGCAAGGCGCTGGTGTCTCGGGGAGGGAGCAGGAGAGGCTGGCGCTGCAGGGACCCAGCAGATGGCATTCTGCTGGCTGCATCTGTTGTGTGCCAGGAAGCAGGGAAGCGATGAGCACTGGGGTATGCAGCCCCCTTACCCCACTGCCCTCACCATCCTCTCAAAATAGGAGATGTGGTGTATGATTGGTCTGGTTTAATGGGATATGCTGCTGGGACTGCTGCCCAAGTATTGCCAGCCAAGGGGAAATAACATTAAAGGTTAAGAGCGCAGAAAATAGTCAGGTCACTTGCAATTTAATTCAGTTTGGAAAGGGAGAACAAAGTCCAGAAATTTCCAGACTGGAGGGGGGATGGTGGGGTGGGATGTTTGCCATTTTTACGGGCAAGCTCAGATTCCTGAGGGTTCTTTTTTCACTTCTTGATGCAGTATTTGCTGCTGGTGTTTAATGATTATACTTTTATAACTGCTAAACTGCATGGAACATGTTTAGACTGTATATTGAAATTATGGGAATCCAGAATCAATCATTTAAGATTCAGAGCTGATACAAAGGGACTGGGAGTTTTATTTTGCTCTTTATTAATATCATACCTGTAAAGAGATAAGGGCATGTACTGTACTGGCCACTTTCACTCCTTATGGAAGTTGCTAAAACTCACCATCAATGCCAAATCTGACTATCTCTAGCACTGGAGGCTTAGTCCTGACATTGTCCTCACAAGGTTGAGAAGTACATTAGCTGAGTTGTAAAGGGTGTCAGTAGAGGGATTAAATCATGCTGGAAGTCTCTTGCAGAGCCATTAACTGGATTCAGTTTGAGGCCTGAGGTATCAAACCTGTCTTGTCAGTGCTCTGCCTTTGAAGCCACTTTCACCTGAATTGCTCATGAAAAAGTTATCTCCCTGCCACTCTTAACAACATGATCTCTCCACCTGACGAAGTTGAGGAAACCTTCTAATGATGATGTAGGGGAAATGGAAATACTGGAAATATTAGCCAAATAAATACACACTCCAATAAAACTGGAAGACATCCTTCCTCCCCCAAGGTTAGAGCTGGCAGTCAGAAGAAGGTCATGTGTGTGCTGCTCCTGTCTTCACCATATCTAGATTGCACAGCTCCTACAAAGCATAAGTCTGCAGTATAAGGCAGTGTAGCAGTATCCTTATTATTGTCTATGCTTGTATTGCTGGCTTTGGCTCACTGTTGAGTTTCTATGCCCTGATGGAGACAAGATAACCACTTGTGACTTTACAAATTCAAATTACATTGCCTTTATCTAAGCTGCTACCTGCTGTTTCACCTGTGAGTCTGTGTGTTTGGTCAACCAGTGGGTAGTATCTTTCCCCACCACTTTTAACAGGATGGTATGGATGAGCCCTAAAAAGAGTTTGGAGAATGTAAAGCACCTTTTACATTTCTCATTGGGAATACCATCTTTGAATGTGCTTGTGTGCTACAGGCTGAGCTGCAACATACATCCTTTAGTTCTTTTCACTGCAACAAAAATATTCAGAGGAACTGAAAATATAGAACACAGTCTCCCCACAGCTGTTTATTAAACACTCTCACTTGAGACGGGCTCTCTAGTGATCTGTTTCAATTTGTTTAATACTTTTGAGATAATTCTGATATCTCCTACTGATTGCACATGCAAATACCTTGGGGATTCTTTGCAGAAGTTGCTTCTGAATGGTGTTCCTTTAGCTATGTGTGGAGTTTACCTTCTAATTTGAGACTATTGCTTATAACTTTCTCATTCTTTTGAGAGAAGTGATTGCAAAGACTTAAGATGACAGTACCAGCTTAGTTGGGGCCTAGCATTTACTTGTTGAGTTTTATGGATAACCTTGGATTACAAAACCAGTCTGAAGCAAACTATTTTCAAGTCTTTGTTTTCAGGGGGAAGGGCCAGAAAGTAGGTTCAAAAGCTTAAAAATATTTGCTTTAATCTTGCGGAGACAAACACAGGAGCCCCATGCTAATGCCTTGTAGCCAGAAAGTAAAATGAGTCATCAACAGAAAATCAAGTTGTCTAGAGCATCTTTGGAGGAACGATCACAGGAACACTGCCATGTGAAATAACCCAGAGACTAGGCTGGGCTGGGTGGTAGAAGTATGCAAAATTTGCTAAATCCACAAAGATGGTATTTTGCCTTTTTTCTTGCAGCAAGTACCTTCTTGGTGCACACGATATTGACCTCCAGGTTTTGCATAAATATTTGCTGCTATTCAGCTAGACACATCAGCTTCAATTACCCACAGCTTAGTGTAAAATAAAAGTATTTTCTTGGGTTTGGATGGTTTTTGGTTTTGGTAGAGTTTTATTCAGTTTTTATACCAATATCCCTGCCTTATGCTTTTGACAAGTTCCTTTGGATCATGAAATTTAACATGATTTTAAAACTTGAGTGATGAATCTTTAAACTGCAGCTCAAGCATTATTACCATGGCTTTAAAACAATAAAACATTCTAAGAGGAATTTTTCTGTCTGTGTTTTAGGACAAAAGAAAAAAAGAGGAATACATAAGCATATAGAAACCACCATCTGCTCCATTAAATGAAGAAACTGAATAGCTTGAGAGCAGTTACTTCATTCTGCATTTCTGTACTTGGTACAAAAATTTCAGGTGGACACATACGAAAAGCTGAAATAATCCTTTCCTTGATCAGGTGGTTCATATACCAACATTTTTGATGCCAGACAACAACAGCACACTGTGAGCAGATGCTACTTCCACGTTACTCTCACAATTGCTTGGGTTTATAAAGCATGCTATGTTTGTTACGATCAAGTAGCTGCTAGCCTTCCTTAATGCTGTTCTGCTCTGAGCAGAGAATGGGAGACAGAACCTGCCAAAATCATCAGGTCAGGGATAGACTGGTAGAGGGAGGTGGAAAGATTGATGAGTACAGGGAATACAAGCACAGAGTATTTCTGATGATCAGAGCATGACCACATGAATTTTTTCACAATAAAAGGAGCTAGAAACAGAGGAGGGAGTAGAAGAAAAAATTCTGCCCCTAGAGTAGTAGGAATGATACTAGCAACAGAACTCAGCATGACCTTGATAGAAGCAGGCACATCTTTGAAATCCACTGATAGCTTATTCTCATCATTCCCACTGGCAAAGCCATGACTGCTTCCCCGTGCAAACACAGACTCGTGCTGTGTGGCTCGAGATGAATGGCCAAGCCTTTCCCAGCTCTGGTTGTCTGTGTGTAACAGCCAACTTTGAAAAGTGCCAGGGGAGCCTTGCCTGGAGAGTACAGTGCAGGGGATGATGAAATTCTAGTATTTGATGTAAATCATCAGTGGATGGTGAGGATAGAGCCCTGTTGCTGGGCTGCTCCTCACCAGGGCAGGGTACAAACCCTCCAGATTTAGGTATCTGCCTCTGTGCTCCCATTTTTTTTGTATAAAAACCTTTCCCCATGGTGAGAGCTGATGGGCTTTTTAACATGCCAGCTATAGAACCAGGCTCATTTCTTAAAATTGCTGTTAATGAACAAAGTGAATTATTTGGCAATCCAGTCCACATGGAACCTTATTAAAAAGCAAATATCCTTGAAGGTCTGTTAGGTCAGATCTGTTGGTTCCTCACCTGAATCAAGACCAACAGCTAATGCATAAAAATGAACTTGACCTGATTTACACTTCATAATTCTGTAGTGACTCACTAATTAAATTTCACAATTCCAAGTGCACCCCCTGGCTACTCATAAATATCTCAGAGGGTTTAAAAAAAAATGTAGGTGTTAGTTTTTTAGAAAGATAATGTCAGCCTATCTTTTAGAATCTTGATTTGCTAAATGCTGGAACTGTGGTGTCTGTTTCCAAATACTTGGAAAATACTTCCACAAATGATGAATGAGTCATGTTTTTCATCTTTCATCTCTAGGTAACTTTTGCTGACATAGCACTTCATCTCCCTCTGTCCCTAAAATATGCTTGCTTACCCCTCATTCATGACTTATTTTTCTGCTCCTTGCACTGGTTAGTTCACCTGAAAATGTTGTCTCATTGTTAATATTCATTTCCTCACATACAGAGTAAGTTGGCTCAATCTTCCACTATCAAATTAATGCTTGCTTTGTTATTTCTCAATGAGCCTAGTTTGTTCTCTCATTTTTCAGGTTTCTGTTATGTTTATTTCTCATGCTATCATCTCAGTGGGCTTAGTCTACCTTCTTTTAACTTTTTTGATAGAAATTCCTTCTCCTGATGCTTTTCGAAGGTTGGGCAAGGTTAGAAGAAGAGATTGGGAGTTTATAATGTGATTTAACCTCTGAGCGTGATCTTCAAAAATGCCTACACTGTAAGTTTCCCACGTAGTGTACTGGAGGCAGAAAGTGGCAGGTTTATTTGCAATTGAGACACTGCCGTATTTTTGTAGTTCATCTTTCCATCCTGTTGTTTTCCCCCATTTCCTTTCTGGAAAACTTCCTGATGTTAAAATAAAATGCTCTAGGGCTTCATCTGGCTGCCCCCAGGGGATAGGAATGATATTTATGCATACTGGAAGTGGTTTTCACCTTTTTTTGACTCCTCAAGGACAGGAAAGAGTAGATGAGAGACCTCATAGTGTAGATAGTACAGGGAGTTCTCATTTTAAGATACCTGTCTAGTGTCTCATAGTCTTAAATCCCATGTGGAACTGCTGATCAGATTTGGATCTTCCAGGGGAAAAAATTATTCTCCTGATCACTCAGCTGAGACCTGGAAATCAACTTGATTTTCTCTTAGGATAGGTATGTGGATCACCTACAAGGAATGTGTGGTTGTACCACACCTGTGGTTGCAAGGATTTGAGTTCTCCCTTCCCTTCTGTCTTGTAGTCTTGGAGCATGCAGACAGCTTGGTTGACTGAAGAATCAATTGCTTTATTATAATGAAAATTGTTATTCTCAATAGAAAGGGCAGTAGTGAAATTTAACAGCAGGAGGCTGCAGTAGATCAGCTTATGGTCTCTTCTAGCTTTAAACACTATGAAATCTCCCTCCAAAAGGGATGCCATTGTTACTCCATAGGTTTGCTGGCAAGGAGAGAATTTCAAGGCAAGCATCCAGCACCCACCCACAGATTGTGTTGGCTTTGAGCCTGGCAGCTTGAGTCGCTTCCAAAATGTATCCCGGATCTTCTCGTTAGGAATGCAGCATATTGCTGGTTGTGACACAGATACAGCTGAGTTTACTCCATGTCTTATCTGTAACCTTTTAAGGTTTTCACATGGCTTACTCATTTGCAGAAGCTTTTGTAAACCTGAAAACAGAAAACAGCATGGGCTTTATGCAGCTACTGCTGTTTTCCCTGATATAAGATGTTCCCAGTCTTGCCTCTAGGTATCCTTCATGTTACTTTCAAACCTCCAAGGGTCTGTTGTTGTTGCTTTCTGGCCCGCACCCTTCATTTTTTCTGGGCAAACCTCCCTCTAGCCTGTTGATGTCGTTCCTAATTGCCCAAAGGAATCATTGCTGAGCAATGTGAGGCATTTCCTTCCCTCTTATTAAAAAGCACCAAAATAAAACTTAGTCTTTCACAGCAGTGGCTAAATCAACCACATCTTAACATTGTGTTATGGCTACAGCATTCTGGACTATTATTGTAAAGTAGCAAGGTGTTTTAGATCAGCTTTTCATTAATCTCTCCTGTTCCCTGACATTAGTACACATTGCATGTACGTGCATGGAGGCTCAGTGAGCAGCCTAGTATTCCCCTGACAAGAAAATTGCTTGTGCCAAGGTCTCGTCACTATGGCACTGTAAACACTGGGAGGAGACTGCTGTGCTACTGTTTACATGGGGTAGAAGTTGCTCCTAAACTCCAGAGAAGAAAAGTCAGTTGAAAATGTTTTTTTCAGAACATGTACTGACCACTTGCTATTTTTTTTACAGAATTACCTTGGCCTAACCCAGAACAGAGGTCTGTTGTGCTGGGTTGTCATAGTGCTTGAATGCAGAACAGTAGATTGTCTCTCCTTCAAAGCCCTGACAAGTAAACTGGTAAATACACAGTCTAAATGAAGTCTAAAAAACAAATAAAGACAAGTTCAGGGAACTACTACTTCATAGTGATATAACTCAATGCTCTTCTTAAAGAAAGAGAGTAAAACATTTAGTAGAATTCTGGTGATTTTGTCAGGAAATGCATGGTGGTTGCTGAACACAATCTGCTCTCATCACTCTCTCAGACTCCAGGACTGTCCCTGGGGTTCTGCTGGTTTAGCAGAGATAAAAACTCAGGGAAGAACTGTTGATGAAATAGATTTTGTAGTACTATTAGAAAGCTGCATGAGGCTTTACAAGTCCTTAAAAGTCAGCTTTCGTGGGTGTTAGCACTTTCCTGCAGTCAGATGCTTTGATTAATTACACCCTCTCAAAACTCCTCCATGAAAAAAAATGCCATTCTTGACAAGCAGTTAGTAACAGAAGGTCAATAAACTGGAAGGAGGAGTCCTGAGATTCCTCTCACGGTAATGGTTAGTGATAATCAATCTCCCAAAAGTTAAATTTATTTTCAGATGGGAGGTTGTGATTGCTCTTTGTGATAGAAATTCTGGACCATGAAAATGCCAATAAGATTACAGAATCATTTCATTTACGTTGGAAAAGATCATAGAGTCCAACCTTTGACAGATCACCTTGTGAACTAGACCATGGCACTTCGTGCCACGTTCATTTATTCCTTGAACACCTCCAGGGATGGTGACTCCATGACCTCAATGTGCAGTCCATTTCAATGTTTAATAACCACTTCCATGAAGAAATTCCTCTTGATGTCCAACCTGAACCTCCCCTGGCACAGCTTGAGACCTATGTACTCTCATCCTGTCACTCGTTGCCTGAGAGAAGGTGCCAACCCTCCCTGGCTACACACTCCTTTCAGGCAGTTGTAGAAAGCTATAAGGTCTCTCCAAGCCTCCTTTTCTCCGGGCTAAAACACCACCAGCTCCCTCAGCCGTTCTTCACATGACTCACTCTCTAGACCCTTCACCAGCTCCATTGCCCTTCTCTGGGTCTGCTCCAGCACCTCAATGTCCTCCTGAAGTGAGGGGCCCAGAACTGGACACAAAACTTGAGGTGTGACCTCACCAGTAGAGGGGCACAACCACATCCCTGCTCCTGCTGGCCACACTATTGTTGATACAGGCCAGGATGCCATTCTTGACTGCCTGGGCACTGCTGGATCGTATTCAGCTGCTGTTGACCAACGTTCCAGGTCCTTTTCTGCCAGGCCCTTTCCAACCACACTGTCCCCTGCCTGTAGTGCTGCATGGTGTAGGACCTGTCACCTGGCCTTGTCGAACCTCATACCTTTGGCCTCAGCCCAGCAATCCGGCCTGTCCAGATCCCTCTGCTGATCATACTTACCCGTTAGCTGATCGACACCCCACCTAACTTAGTTTTGGCTGAGAATTTACTGGAGGTGTACTTGATGTCCTTGTCCAGATCTTTAGTAAGTATATTGAACAAGACTGGGCCCCAATACTGAGCCCTGGAGAACACCATTGGAGACCATCTGACATTTGGATGTGGCACCATTCACTTCCACTTTCTGGGCCTGGCTGTCCAGCCAGTTCTTAACCCAGCAAAGAGTGGACCTGTCCAAGCCATGGGATAGCAGGTTTTCCAGGAGAGTGCCATGGGAGACAGTATCAAAATCTTCTGAGGTCCAAGAACATGACATCCACAGCCTCTAGGTGAGTCCTCTGGTCATAAAAGGAGATCAGGTTGGTCAGGCAGGACCTGCCTTTCCCACATCTGTGCTGGCTGGGCCTGATCCCTTGTTTGTCCTGTATGTGCCATGTGAATACATTCAAGATGATCTGTTCCATAAGCTTGGCAGGCACTGAGGTTAGGCTGAGAGGCCTGTATTTCCCTGGATCCTCCTTACAGCCCTTCCTGTGGATGGGCATCACATTGGCCAACTCCAGTTGTCTGAGAGCGCCCTGGTTAGCCAGGAACTTATGACAAATGATGGACAGCAGCTTAGCAAGCTCTCCCGTCAGCTTCCTTGGTTGAATACCATCCGTTCTTAGACTTGTGAGTGTCTAAATGGCTCAGCAGGTCACTAGCTATTTCCTCCTGGATTACAGGGGGTCTATTCTGGGATGCTGAAGTCATCCCATCTGTAGAAACTCCATCTGCTTCTCACCAATAGCTTGTGGCAGGCCTGGACTGAGATTTAGGCTCAGAAGCGGTGTCATGTTTTCTTCTGCTCTAGCTGGAAGGATTCTTACAAATTAAAAAAGAGAGTTAAATCTGCAAGCAATTTAGCCTAGAGTTTCTCCCACTGAAACTACCAAGAAAGCTTTTTAATAGTTTTTTATCCCAAAGATGTGTTTTCAAAGTGTGGTTGCCCTCCCTTTTATAGAAATGGTTTGCAACCATTAATGCCCTACAAGCAACCAGAAAGCCATCAGAGCTCACAGAAAGGTTGGAGCTGTGCTTGACAGAAACTGCTCTCTGCACATGAAATGAGAAACCTTTTCTCAAGGAGTGAGGAGTGCTGTATTGAGTCTTAGGACATTAATAACTCAACTGTTAGTCTGATCAGTCTCAAGGCGAAATGCTCTTGCTATTAGCAGCCTCCTGTGATACCCATTCCACTCTAGTTTTCTACCATTGCACTGATTTTGATGCTCTACCCTGCAAAGGAAGTTGCTTTGATATCTTTTTGCTCTTCCTTTATTGTTACTGAAAATGCTAACTCAGTATTGCACAGCCAGAATGCAAACACGTGCTGCTTTTTGTGTTTGATGCTAGATTACTATGTTGATGCAACCTGGTATGCATTAATTGTGTGGTTTCAATTTGTCATTGGGGACTGCTGAAGAAACAGGCAGGAGAGTTAATTGTGCCTCTCTCACGAGACTTTTGGTTCCTTCTCCATTCACAGCTGATGAGGAGCTGTTCCTGCCTCTCATTCTTGTCCCCGGCCTCTGTGTCTTCCCTCTCTGCTTGCCCAAAGTTCCTGGGGGATTCTGTTGCATTTAGTTGGGAGAGCAAGACACCAGTTTTCAATAATTTCTCAACTCACCCTTTCTAGGTGGTGTTTACCAACACAGCTCAGCTGTAGGATCTTCAATAGTGTCTGGAATTAGCAGGATGTTTTGGTTCCATTCATCTCAATCCTTCCTTTTATCAACATGCACAGCACTTTCTGATGGAGATAAAGATGCCCCGGAAAGCTTCCAGCCCAAGTTAAAAGGAGAACAAACAAGAGAGAAGGGCAACATGGAGGGAGGTGACAGGGAAGAGGGGAGAAAAGGAATGGAGGCAAGACTGGCATGATTATTGGAAAAACTTATTCAGATGACTGATACTAGTGAGTTTTCCAGATTAATATGAATAAGTTTTAAGGCTTTTTTCTGAATGTAGCAGAGACCACTGTTTAAGTTTCATTGAAGTTAATTTTGTGAAGGGGAATAAGGTGGGAGGAAGAAAGAGTGAATGCATGCCAGATGGGGTTTAAGAAGAGAAATCCATGCACAGACAGCATGAAAAGAGCTTGCAAGCAGGCATGTGAGGGGAACACAAAGGGGATGGAGGGAGGGACTGAATGGAGGTGGGGGAGGGCCAGGCTGAGCAGATGGAGACAGCAAGAGGAGGAGGATGGGCAGGTGGAAAGGGGATTTGCTTGTAGAGAGACCCTGAAAAGGAAAAATAAGGAGTTTGGCACTGGCTAAGAGTGGGGGAATGAATAGCACAGGGAGACCCCTTGGGGGCTGAATGAAGGTGATGGTGCAGAGCTCGGCACCCTGGACAAGTTCAGGTGGGTCTGGAGGGGACTGAATCCTCTTCCTGGGGCCGGAGCCCACCTCACATCCCTGGAGACCAAGACCTTGCTCCAGAGTTGCAGTGATAAAGCATGATGAGAGAGAGAAAGCATGCACAGAGAGAAAGCATGATGCTGTTTAAATGTACAGGGAACAGGATATATCTAAGACCTTTCTGAAGAGTCCTTCACTGTACTCAGCATTGCAGCCATGATTCATGCACAGTCATAAAGATGTTAAAATGATACAAGGTACCAGCTCCTAGTAACTCAAACATGCAAAATCTGTCAAGGGGACCGCTCAGAAAAACAAGAAGGAAAAGCTCCATGTACAAAGACATGAAAAATAAGGAGATAAAAATTATCTCAGTAACGCTCACACCTACAGAAATGGAGGGCAGACATGCCTAAAAGATTTCCAACATAAAAAGAAGGTGTAAGAACTTCCATCACCTGTTGCTGAGGAATAACTCCTGTTTCCTGGTAGAGGCGATGCCTGCCTGCATGAAGAATTAGGAATAGGCAGAGCAAACTTGTGTCATCAGCTGTGCCTCATCATTGCGGGCCTTTATTAAGGGAGAGGGAAAAGGACCAAACTGCTAGCAGTTGGGATAACTTGCTAAAATGTTACAGTCCTTCTGTTAGCAGGGAGCAGGATGAGAGAACAGGGTACCAGCAGGATATACCATCTGAGAGACTGAGGGAGGAGGATGGGCAGTAGAGAGGAATTCCTGTCCTGTGGGAGATGGGCTGTCAGGGGAAACCTAATCTTGGAGCAGAGTGCTATCCCCAGCCTAGGAGTGCCCTCTCTGCCCTCTGAGTATGCTTTCTTAGTCCCTCCACCCCTGAGAGAGGCTGCTCTACTGGGAGAGAAAGTAATTTTTTTTTCTTTTATTTCTCATTTTAAGCCTGATTCCATTTGTGGAATAGATCAGAAAAAGATGGTATCTATGTTTAGATGTATCAAGTTGTCCAAAAAATATCTCCCAGTGTGAATATGAAGAGCAGGTTCTTGAACATGAAGATGGGGTCAAGAAAATCTAATATTTCAAGAGGTTTTGGGGATCTTTGCATGTTCATATGCATAAGTCACTTAGTTTCATGTTTACATATTTTTACGCCACACAGCTTTAAAATAACTTTGTTTAGTTTTGTCTCTTTTTTTCCTTGTTTGTTTGTTTTTACAAACACATTCATTTGGGGAAAAAAAAATCAAGGGGAGAAATAACTAAACTTTTTAAAAGGTGGAATATTTTTCCCAGCTGAGCTCAGCTGGCCTGGGTGACCAAAACTGCATAGTGGTAACACACAGCTCCTTGTCCCTCAGCCACATATATGTTGTTTGCAATCACCACATCAAGCAAATTGTTGCTTGGGGAATTACCTTTTGGATGAGTGTTGGGGTGATTCAGAGTGCGTTCAGTTTTGTGATTCATGGAGATGCAAAGGAAAACTGATGACTGGTGGTGGGGGAAGGAGCACGACAGTAAGGCAGAAAATTAGTGTCCAGAAGGCATTTGTGGTAGGCATGTTTCAGAGTTTTTAACGATATGGGACAGAGACATTTGGCAAACACTACATTAATGCTGCATTCTTTAATCTTTACTTTCTGATAGTGTTTTAATGTTTTACAAAAACAATATTGCTAACATATGAAAACTAGTGTTTTTAGATTGCTTCCTACTCTTAGGTACTGTTTTATCACACAGAACAACTTAAACCAAATCTTTCAGCCAGTAACCAGTTTGGGAAGGCACTCTGTTTGTTGGGCTTTGTTTTGAAGCCATTATTTGTCTTCTGTTCTGCCAAATTTCTTCTTCATGCGAAAAGCTCTGGTTAAACCATGCATCCCCCTTTCCCTCAACAATTTTTTCCCAAAATTAGGATTGCTATGAACATAGAAGAGGCCACTGCAGATAAGCCTGTCTCGTGGTTTTGCTCTGCTTTGAGAGAGTCCATTCTTAGAAAGTTTGGAAGAAACTGCAAGAAATCTCAGTGAAATCAACTGTGGAGCAAACTGCTCATGAGAGAGGATTTTTCCTAGCCTCATTCAGTGAATTACCAGCCTAAATTCTGAAACTTAGGTGAACTTCTTTTCTAATTTCAAGCTTAACCTTGCTAGCTGATTTTTAAAATAGCAGTGATTCACACAGCATGGTTACACATTGCGTATTCTAAATATTTGTAATCAGTTATACAGTTTTAGCATTTCTGGAGAAGAAGCAAACCTTTTCAGTTATTAACTATACTACACTACCCTGGCTCCCCAAGTTTCTGAAAACAACCAGGCACCATCAAGATGCACAAGTGCTTAGATATACCTCAGCATTCAGCGTTACTTAGTTAGTTCTGTGTGTGTAGTAGTCATTTGTACAAACACAGTGTTCACACAGCCCTTAAACACACAAGAACAAAATGTTCCAAGGATTAAACATGGCTGAACTGACCTGTCAGCTGAGGATGCTCAGTCAATGCCTGTGCTTGGAATATACAGAACTCTAACAAAACCATGATCAATAATGCATACCAACGGAGACAAAAAGACCATTTCATTGGGCTTTTATGGGAAATAAAATACAGATAACTATGCCAACAGTAAAGAAATTCAGAAAAACTATTTTTCAAGTAAACACAGCATTTCCCAAACAGCAGGACATAATGGTTTTGAAGTTATCTGCAAAGCCAGAATTATTCCCACAGAAATTTATGGTGAGTAGCCTAATCAGACAGTGACACAAAGGAGGAATGAACTTTAAACAATTTCTCTGGTGTATTAAGTACAAGATGCTTTCATATAGCATCTATTCCTTTTGTCCCACGTGGTTTTCTTTTAAAACCATACTTACTGTGAAGAACTGTAAAGAAATCCCTTTCATTATGCAGTTAATGCAGGTTTTGAAAAACGTACCTTATGTCTAAAAAGCCAGTGGAGACTGTGTCTTGGGCAGTTTGGTTTGGTCTCATGCATGAAAAGCCCGACTGTAATTCTGCTTTCCCTGGCTTTCTGAGGATATTTTTGTTTGTTTGTTTTGTTTTCAAACATGCTTGGAAGGCACATGTTGACGAATCAGCAAAATATGACAGTCTTGTTAGTTTTTTAAATGATTTTCCATCTGGTAGATTCATCTAATTGGAGTGGTGGGCTTGAAGTTATTTGCTGCTGATCATTTCATGCAATTCAAATACCTGCATGGGGATTCCTAGACTTCCCCCATTTCCTGTGCTTATAGAGAAATGGATCTACTCCTTGTCCCATGAAACTACAGCAAGTACTCACCTGCAGCATGAGGCTTAGATAACTTCTTGCAGTTTTTGGCCTTGGAAGGAAGAGAACCTCATCTCAGCCAGATCCCCGTAAGCTGCAATTGGAGAGGCTTTGAAAAGGGAAAATAGAAGAATTATGAAGAGAGATTAAGGCAGTCAAACAAGGGAAGGACTGGAAGAAAAGGCCAAAAACATGTGGTCTGGCTCTTCTCTTTGATTGCTGTAGAAATAACCCAATCCATTGAAGTCCATGGCTATATGCTGGCACAAAGCAGAAAAAATCAGGTGCATGGTTTCAGGCAAAGCAAGGACACAATTTTTCATGTAGGTAAATGAGTGAATTAGCATTGTTTAGCTTGGACTTCTCACCAAGAAGACTGTTTTATGATTTGGGAAGCAAGAACTTGAAGGGTCCATTAGACAAACGTATTTCTGATTGCCTGAAACTGCTGCAGGGGTGTGGTAGGATTTAAAATAACTACTAGCTAAATGGCAAAAACTCCCCCAGAGCTCCAAGGTGGTGACTCCACTTGACTCCACTTACTTTTCCATTATGTTTCTCTATATTTCCCTTCCTTCTGAATTTTAACATGCCATCTGATTAACACAGCTGTTTTTCCTTTTTGTTTTGTACTTTCATATATGAGATTTCTATATCTTTTCCATTCCTTCCTACATTTATTCTTGCATTTCCTTAAAATGCTATAGAGTTGGGGACGTAGTATACACTGATATCTATTTTATAAAAGAGAAATATCTTTGCTGAAACACAGCTATGCTGATTTTCATGGAAGAGTTGTAGTGTGAATTAACTTTTCATTGTTGTTATTCAAAACAAGATTGGTTTCAAAAAGTCTTTTGAAAAACTGAATCTAACACACAGTGCACACAGAAGTAGAAGCTGTAATAAACCCTGCTGGGGTCAGGCAATTTGTGTCCCAAAAGGGAGTACAGGCCAGTGTGACTGCAGCAGCTGCTGCTGTGTCAGTTACATTTATATTGCTGCCTGAAACCCAGCTATTGGAAAAATCTAAGAAAACCCTCAGAAGCACCTCAAACTGTGTGCCAGGCTTCAGCACAGTTCATGTGGATCGCATATTTTCGCTTGGCAGAGTAATGCAGTGATCTCATGAAAGCTGTTAATATTAACAATGCACTAATCTCTAGGTGGGAATCTTCCCTCTACACCCAGGCCAGGCCAGATATCTGATTACAAAGAACAAGTTCTCACTTACAAGAAGGTAGGTATAAGTGGGGAGGGGGGGGCTTTTCTACATCTCACTATGAGCAAAAAGTAAACTAAAAAGTTGGTGGGGATTGGGTGGGTTGGTTGTCTTGGTTTGGGTTTTTTCAATCAAATAACAGGTCAGTTGCTTTTGTTTGAAGTTTCTAAACAGAAGTCTTCTCAGATTAAATGAAGTCATTTATGTACATTGTAATTTAATGCTTGGTGGAGTGGCCTTGCATAGAAGACTGGTAGTTCATAGACAAGGAGGGATGGTTTGATCTCAGCCATGAGTGTGGTTTTGAAAAATTACACTTCTGTTGAATATGAGGGTTTGTTTTAAAAACCGTTAAGTGTCACATATAACAAAGAAAAATGGCCATGGGAAGAGGGAAAACAAAGGAGAGCAGAAGTTTGTTTTCCTTAAAAAAGCAGGACAGCAGGCACTAAGGCAAGCCATGCATTGTGATCATGCTCTTGGTGGCCGAGACAGCAGGAGGCTTTTTAGGCTGGGCTGGAGTTGTGCTCTTTGGGTGGCTACCCTGCTGGAAGAGCTCGTCCTCTTGCCTTCCTGGAAAGGCAGATCAGGCAGCCAGGTGCCCTCCGGCAGTCTGCAGCTTTTGGGATCTGCTTACTTTGCCTCTGCCTGAAGCCAGCCCCAGCCCGGACTCTGGCCTCCTATTTGCGATGGATGAGAAAACAGAGGGTGAGGCTGCAGGCAGAGGAACAGAGAGGGGACCAGAATACATTCGTGTCACTTTTTCAGTGGTCTTTTATAACTCTTTTTTAAAACTTCCTGTATAACTTTAGAGGGAAAAAAGGTTAAGTTTTTGTGTTTCTTCCTCTGTAAGGCAGCATTATTGAATAATGCTTCCATGTTTTGCAGAGCTGTCAGGCAATGTCTTGAGTATTTGTGAAATCTGCAGAAATATTGGGTGCTGTGGACCACCTGAGAACAAAGTGTTTATAGCTAAAGGGAAGACAAATGCTCTGCTGGCATAAGTAAGGTTACAAATTGAATTTAGCAAGAATTTGTTTGGGGACTGAACTGGTTTTGTTATTTCTTTCCTATATGCAAGTAAGGGTGTGTTAGCAGAGTTTATAGGTTATAAAATCTGAGAGGCCATTTTCTGCACAGAGGGGAACTGGTGCAGACTTTAGTATGATTCAGAGAGCTCTGAAGTCTGGAACTATGACTGGAAGCAGAATGAAACATAGCAGTACAAAGTGCAATATCATTCACCTAGGGACAAATATGAATGTTGTCTTTGAGCTCATCAGTTGGAAACAACCAGGAGGAAAGAAAGTCTTCATGGCTATGTTCATCACAAAACGACTTGGGCAGCAGTGACTCCTCCCACCCACCCAGTGCTATGATCATGATCTATCAGGCAAAAGGTATCCAGAAGAACTGGCAAATGTTTAAGCTGTCTGTAAAACATTAGCAAGAGCCTGTCTGCAACTGTAGTCACCTGCACTGAGGAAAAGTGAATTCCAAGTGGAAGAGGTATAGCGAAGGGCTTGTAAGGTGAGACATGAGGAAACACAACAACTGGTTTATGAAAAAACTAAAAGATTGTGCTTGATTAGTCAAGGAAAATAGTCTGAGAAAGATAAGACTTCTCCTTTTAAATACCAAATGTCAAAAAAGAAGATCTATTTAAAAGATATATTTTAAAAAAAGATGTATTTTAAAAAATGAAGATATATTTAAAAGATATATTTAAAAAAAAAAGATATATTTAAAAAAGATTGCCTGTCTCATTTCTTTTCCTACCCCATTTAAATGTTCCTGTGGCTCCCTTTCCCCTTCATTTAAAGCCCTGCTCTACAGATCATTTGCAGCTGCATTAATGTTGTCCTATTATTTTAGAGCTCTATGGGGCTGAAATAGTAAAAATATCAATCCCCACAGTTTTCTAGGTGAGAAAAATGGCGTTCAATTTTGAGTTTGTATTGCGATAAGCCATGTACAGAGCATGTGCTGGTAAGCAGGAAGAGCTATTTTCAGCAAAAAGTTCTGCTTTTCCAATAAAATTAATCAGATTTTATTTAGCGAAGCCCCATCCAGTCAAACCACAACTTAGGTTAGAGTAACCACAGGTGAAAACCTCACATAGAGCTTTAGCTAAGTGGGAGGTTTGCAGTCTCACAAAGGAATCCTTCCTCCAGAAATAAACCCAGAGATGCTCCTGCATTAATGGCTTGTTTTGTCTGGATGTCAATGTGTACTGAAAAAAAAAAAAGGTAATGATGGATAATTACATCAGAGTGTGCATGAGCCATATCAGTTGTAGAGATGGTCTGATTGACTTGGGTGTTGGGACTGCTGTGTGATTTACTTTTTCTGCTCCAGGAAACTAGGGGGCTTGCCAGAAGCTTTGTCGATATAGGGATTCTGAGTTATGGGGTTTGGTGAGAACCACATTGTTCCTTTGCTGTGAAAACAGTCAGACCCAAGGTTCAGCATTTACATCTCTGCAGACTGTATCCAGCAAGAGAAAGATGATCTGAGGATGCTGTAGAGATTGCTTCAAGTGGGTTACACTGTGCTTTCCCTTCTGATTTTGTCCTAAAGGTGCAGGACATTAACAGAACAAAGGGGAAAAAAAGATAATTTCAAATAAACCTTTTTCAAAATTTTGTAGATGCTCAGGTCTGTTCTTTACAAATATGATAGCAGTTACTGCTCCATATTTATTTTCTAAATAATAAAGCAATCAATATATTTTAAAATTCCTGCACTGTTTAGCTAGCATGAATACAAAGATTCCTAGCCTGAACAGGACTCCTGTTAGTTATACTTATGGAATTTAATTTTACTTTCCTTCTAAGGAGAACACATAAAGAAATTATTTGTGCCTATTTTATTTCTGGACAGCTGATCTTGTGTTATCATAAGGGTAGGATGTGTCCCATTTGTTCTGCTTGAACTCTGTGGTCTGTGCTCAAGTCTCCCAGTCATTCCGAGAACCCATATCAAGCAGCAGAGATGAAAAACTCCCTGTCTCTGTGGCCAAGCTGATAAGATAATGCTGCTTCATTGCTACCATCCTAAAGCCTCCTCCACAGGCAGCTGCAGGCTTCTGGTAGAGTGCAAGCAGTCTCTGCTATTCCCCTTCTTCTACTTTAACAGCTAACCTTTATTTAGACCCAAGGCTTGGGAAGAATCTCCCTCCTGTTTTGAAGACCAGAGCTTTTTGTGGGACCTGGACAGCAGAAGGGCAGGAAGATGTGCTTCTGTTGGAGAAAGACTTTGGAAGCAGTAAAGGGAAAGCAGGTGAAGAGCTTGTTGCAGCTGAGAGAACAGGGGTGCTGCCAGGCTGAAGTATGTTTACTTTGTTGTAGCAGATGTGGCAGCATGGGGAGAAAGAGTCAGCTGGAGAGAATGATGGATCATGCGTGAGGGAGAGAAAGCTATGGGAATAACAGGAGCTGTGGGATGATGGCAAATGAGATAATGGGGAATAAGTAAACAAAGAGATAAAATACAATGAATAAAAGTATATGACAATTCTTCTCTTATTTCTAGAGAAGAATTGTACTGAATCAAATAAGCTGGTCTGCAATGGTCTAGGGTTGTGTATGTGAGAGTATTTATTCTGGGATGATGGCAGTAGTACTCCAGCCTTCTATGTGGTGGGTGTCACATGCTGATATTAAAATGTAAAGAAAATCTATATTGTTATGTTGATTCTGCAGCTAGAGGAATATTGTCTGTGTGGGAAAGACAAAGAGAGGGAGAAAGAAAAAGAGAAAAAAAATATAGGGAAAAGTGGGAAAAACAGGCAAGAAAAAGAAAGCGAGTGTCCTAGGGTAGAATATAAAAACATGTTCATAGTGTGTACATGTATGTTGCTGTAAAGAAATAAGTTGGTTTGAATTTCTTTGTCCCTAAAGTTAGGATGGGATGGAGAAAAGTTGGTTAGGTAATAAGCATTTCTCAATTTTATCAGCTCAATTGTGGTGTTGAATGAATGTGTGTTACAGCAGTCTGAGACCCCACGTGGGCCAGTTATGTTTGTAGAACAAAATCGAAGAGTTCAAGCTTTCATTTTCAAAGTCAAGCTTTCTGGTTTTCAGGACTGCAAAGGTATGTTTCTATATAGAAATAGGTCATGGTTTTGAAACCAAACTTTCTAGAAAACATGTTAAGTAATCCGTGGTTGCCAGAGTTATGCATTTCTTTGCACTTTTTGTCTCATCAAGGTGTTAACTCTGAAAGATAATGACTGCCATTTCACTATCAACAGCCACAGTTTCAGGGCTGACTTTTTTAACAGAAGGGTGGGAATGAAAGTCCTGTTCCTCACAGGGGGTAGCTTGGTAGTCACTGCAACTGAAGGAAGGAGGAATTTAAGTGAAATGGTGAAGCATTCTAGAAAAGCACTTATTTCCCTCAAGCAATGATGAGACATCACAACAAGGTGCTTGCATTCAGCATGAAGTTGGTTTATTTGTAGGTAATTCTAAAGGCTGGACTCAGTCTCTTAATTTGTTTTTCTTTTTTTTTTTTTTTTTTGCCCCTGCTGTTAATTTCAGAGAGGAACCAGCCGTAGGTTTAGGCTAGAACAAAATTTCAAAATTTTACACTTAAACTCAGAGCTGAGATTGCCAGTTGCATCAAAGAATTTGCCAGTGATGGAGCAGTAGGACTTTTCATGAACTGTCCAAGCCATGTTGGGGAAAAGTCTGCTTCTTTTTACTGGTTGTAAAATTTGGGAAAGTGAAGAAAGGGATTGCAAGAGAGAGTTATAGGGAAAAGTTGGCATCTCTGTTGTGACAATAGCAGTGTATACTCTGTGCTACGTGTTAACAAGATGCACACACAACTCATGGTGAATGAGTACAAAATAAATCAGCGTTAACCTTTCCTTTTGGAATTTGTTAAATCTGTTCTTTAGTTCATGTAAAGAATAGAATTTTTATGTTCTGGTTGCATACAGAATAGAAATAACTTGTCTGTAGCAGATAGCAAATTATAACAAATTTCTATCATAAATAAACTCTAGATTTCATTATGAAAACAAAAAGGTAGAACTACAAAGATCCTGATAATGTTATTTATTTTTCTTGCAATGAAAATGGCTCTTCCAACAGTACTAGGTAACAACACTGCTATTGCCTACCATGCCAACCATTACATCCTTTGCTGTTTGTGTTTCATGACTGCTTAGAGGCCCTGGTCCCAGGCCACGATCCTGCTGGACAGGATTCAAAAGACGGTTTTTGTATCAAAGAGCTTGCAATGTTTATGATGCTTTGGGTTTATAATAAAGAGAGCTCCTACTGGAGTTTTAACTTATTTAAACGTCAGTTTTTCTGGAGGAGTGTCCCCTACTTTAATAACAGTAACTTAAACCCCAGCAGCCATTTTGCTCTCTGAAAACCCTCTAAATAAAACCAATAAATATATGTTCTTTGTCCTGCATAGGAAAGCACAAAATGCTAGATGGCTTCATAAGGTTTTGTTTGGCTTCTTTCATAGTCTTTTATAGGAAAAAAATGTGAGTACAATTATTGCAAATGTTTCTCTTTGTTCATTGATACTAGCTCTTTTTTTTATTTTAAAATTAATCTTATTCTTTTTTTATTACAATATAATATTTAGTAATATGTCTACCTGAAAATTTTGTGGTTAAAAATGTCCTACCTTTGCACATGAGTTATCTTCTTTCCATAAAGAATTGTAGTTTTTCCCCTGGAAAATAATGCTGAAAACTTCTGATAGTTTTGAGTGTTTCTAAAAGGAAGTAAAAAAATTGGCAGGAAAAGACAAGGTCTTCACAGCTTTATTACTATATCCACTATCATACATCACACAGCATAGCACTTCTAGAGAAACTTTTATCATATATAGGTCCAGCCACAGAACCTTTCAGCTGTGTTGAAAGCTGAGCAGAAAGTGAAATGACATAGCAGAGCTGAACGAAATACTGAAAGTAAACAAGATATTTATCTACTTTTTAAAATTTATTATTATTATGGGTGTCAGTTATCTCTGAAACAGACCTGGACTTCTTAAAAAATATGGGGTTTTTATTTTCTGAAAGAATTGCCATTCATTTTGTATCTCACGGTATTTCTTCTGCACCTGGAGTAGGTAATTCTCCAAACTATTTTCAAGATGCTTGCTAGCACATGTTTGCATGTTACCAACACCTGCAGTTAATATTCGTGTGGAGAAGGGGTGGCTTGGATAAGTGTTTGTGGGAATCAAAGAAAATGACTGATAAATACCCTTTAAACAAACTTACTTTTGCATGAGTATGGTGTTTGAGAAGAGCCCTTTGTAAGAACAAACTCTTATGAAGTAAGAGATTCTATAAATTACTCTAAAGGTTTATAGAATAAGACTTTAGGAAACAATGTCTTTTCTGGAGGTTTCTAATTTGTGATAGCAATTCAGTAGCTGGATGGTAATTACTATATTCTGTAAGATTGTTTAGCAGAAAATCCCTGGAAAAAAACCCCAATTATTATTATCAACTTGCTCGGGACTTTTCTATAAATATTTTTACTTGTACTTACTCAGCCTCAGAGCTTGGGTTTTGGCTGCATTTAGCGTTTTGTAGCCCCTGCCCCACTTTTCCAGCAGATTGCCTACACTCTATTTCATTGTGGCTGCTTCTGTCTCACCCACATTCAGGTGGTTGGTTCCATCAGCTCCTCTACTGCTGTCATCCTACATTTTTATAAACTCTCTTTCCCTATGGTCTGTCCTATTTCTTCTTTTTTTTCAATGAATTGGTCATACATCATAGAATGGACTCAGGATATAAAGATGAGATAAGAGGGTTTACCAAGCAAAAGAGTGGGACCAAATAAACGATGAGTCACTGTCATCCTTAAAATGGAGCAGACAGAATTGGGAAACAACAGGTGTTTGGTTATAAGCTGTATTTAATACCAAAAAACCTTTGTTATAACTTGATTTTACTTTTTCCCTACAACGTTTTCCTTTAAGTATTTTGACTAATATTGCCAAAGAGGCTTATTTGCTGCATTCAAACCAGGCCTGTGCTTATAAGTACAATGTACCTGATGGCTTCAGTGTGCTCTGACTCCTGAATTCTTGTGAAATCACATTTACCCATGTAAATACAATGAAATCCTTTGCTCGTGGTTGCACTGACACAGGGCATTTGTACCAGAACCCTTGCACCTGGCGCAAGGCAGTGCACCAGAGTATTTTAACTTGCATTTTGTTGTGTTGCAGAGTTTTTAAAACCCATTTTTCTTCAGGGGGAGGGGGTGTGTGGGGGGATGACGTAGCAAATCTCACTGTTTCACATTGGAGTGGGTGAGACTTTTGTGGTAAATGACGTGGGTATATGGTTAGTACCACAGTGGGATCAGTGACATCATCTCTCTGTGGCAGTGGAAATTTTGATGCTGACTGAGCAATGAAAACCCAGATTGACACTGATGAGCAAATGTGATTCACCACTAATTTATCCCCAGGTATTGAGATGGCCATGAAGCATATTTAACTTGCCTGCAAATCTGTATAATTTACAAATATATATGTAGAGAGCTTGAAAATTAATTTTCACTAACTTTTAATTGTCATCTAACTTTTCTCTGTGATTGCTTTTGCTTGCCCAGCCAAGAAGCAGGTGACCAATCAGGTATGAATTGCCAATGGCTAATGAATAATAATCAAATGAATAGTTTGTAAATAACCCTTAACCTGAAAGCTGCTTTTCTAGTATATCTGATGATTTCTTACAAATTAAAATGTATTTTTCCTGTTTGATGAACATACAGGTACATATTTATACATGCACAATCGATATGCCTTGTATAAATACACATATCCAGTCTGAGGCAGTGATATGTGAACAACTGCAGTTTGGATGAACAGCAATTGAGGAATTTAGCATAGATTAGCATAATTAAACAAGATTTCTACAATTATAAATTGACGATGTAAAGTTTCAGTATTTTATTCTTGACATTGACAGAACAATTTGGGACTAATCTGTCTAAAGGACCTGCTTTAATTGTTTTCAGGTGACTGGGTCTTGCTTTTTGTCAATAATTTCTATCTGTTGAGATCTTTCAATTTAAACATTTTAGTACAAGTGTTTTTCTAATAAGAAATTGTTAATTGCTAAATAGACAGGGTGCAATAACAAAATACAATTCACTAAAATTTTGTTTCCATTAGCTAAGCTTTCTCTCGGTGAATTTAAATATTCGCTGAATCTCTAGTCATTGTGCAGCAGTTTTCAGGGAAAAGCTCTCTACGTAATGGTTGGACTGAAGGAAAAAAAAGCATCTCACACAAATAGGCATGTGAAATAGAAGTTATTAAACTATTTTGGTAAAGTCAAATGTACCAAGAGATAGTGGATCACAAAAGCAGATTCAGTTTTCTGCATTTTAGTTCAGGATTTTTAGGCAACAGGTTTTAAGAACCATGCAGATGGAAACAGTTTAGAAAAAGCCATCTGAGTCTTCTTGTTTTGCGGAGTTTTTGTTTGTTTAGTTAGAGTCTCTAATCTGTTTTTGCATTCTAAACCTTTTTGAAACTCGGTGGATTGTTTCTCCCTGTTACTGAACATTCAGCTGGCTGGAAATGCACTTTAATTTGAAAGCGTTGCTATTTTCAGAAGAACATCTTTTTCAGCGTTACAGATTGATACATAAAGGCACTAGTTTTAACAGGAGTTGGTGTGTATTCTAGCATTAAAAGAAGTCCTGAAATGATAAATATAAAATACTTGAACGACTTAAAATAAAACCCAAAAGCGTAGGTTTACACTGTTTTCAAAGCAGGAGTCGAAATTCGAAAGAGCGAGCCTAATTTTGAACGGAAATAGGAAGACTGCGGTAGTTCGATGAGGATTCCTGCCGACACCTGGACCCGGTAATGCAGCACCTGGAGTGGCAGCGGACGGCGCAGAGGTCTGATCTCCGGGAAGGTAGAGGAGCAAAACAGAATCTCCCGCTTTTCGGGTGCCCTGCTGGCAGCGGCAACACAAACATCTTTTCCGCCAATATCCGCAACGTTTGCGGCGGTGCCCGCTCCATCCCCTCCGCGGGCCAGCGCCCGCCCGGGCTGCGGGGGGACCCCGCCGCACCTCAACAAAATCTGCTGCCAGCGGCACGGCGGCGGCCCCGCCTGGGTGGGCACCAGGGCGGCGGCCGCTTCTCCGCCCGCTGGCGGGTGGGAGCGCCGAGGGGATGCGCCGTCTACCCGGGGAGAGCGGTTCCCTCCGCCCCGTCCAGGTAGCTGCGGGGCAGGAGCCCCGGATGCGCTGTCCTGCCGCGGCGGGGTGGCACTGCGGCGGGCACCAGTCCCTCGCAGCCGGACCCCGGCGGTGCCCCCCGCTCTGGCGGTCGACGTCGGGGTGCCCCGAGGGAGCTCCTGCCTGGCGCTCGGACAGTCCGCGTCGAGCCCCCGCACCCCCTCCGACGGCCGGGGCAGCCCCGGTGCCCGACAGCTGCTGCCGGGCGAGGGGAGGCGACGGCCGGGCACCGTGGCCACCGCGCAGGTGAGCGCCGCCGCTGCGAGGCGAGGGCAGGGGCGCCAAGGGCTGCAGCGGCTGTCCGGGTGATGAACGGTGACGGCCGGGTGCCGGCGCTGCCAGGGCTGGGGGCGCGGCTGTCCCGGGAGGGGAGCTCGGCGGCGCGCCGCCCGCAGCCCCGGGGCTCCGTCGTGCCGACGGGCGGCGCGTGGCATCGGCTGT
>VXAD01008914.1:1441131-1536076 GCA_013399195.1 Dicrurus megarhynchus
GGGAGCGCCCCTGCCGGGCTGAGGGGAGGCCCGTAGCCGATTGGCGATGCCGGCCACCCTTTCCTGCTGCTGGAGATAACCTCCGGTGGGCTCGGACCACTCCTCCCGCCTTTCGGCGGCTGGCGCCCAGGGCAGAGAGAGTTTAGGGCGAAAACGAAATAAGCGCGGCGGGGGCTTTCAGCGCCGTCATCGGCCCCGCTCCGATCCGAGCCCGCCTTTGGGCTTCCCTTGGCCGGGCGTGCGGCCGGCGGCTGCCCCGCTGAGGGCCGCCGTAGCGCGGACCGCCGGGGCGGGCGGGCTGCGGCCGGGATGGCAGGGTGAGGCGGCGGGGAGGGACCCCAAATGCTCAGGGACTCCAACGCGGGGTCGAGGTGGTGGCTGGCCAGCGCGACCGGTTACACTGGCGAGCGACGGTGCCTGTGCTTGCGGAGCAAGGCCGGTGGCAGCCCCGGGGCCACACTGCACCTGAGAGCAGGGTCTAAGGCAGCTCCCCGGGGAGCCGGAGGGCTGGGGTTGAGGAGTGGGTGGCTGTCAGTGTGCCAAGTGGTGGGAAAGGCGGGGGGGACCCGAAGCAGACACGTGTGATGCTGAGCGTCGGGGAGGGTCTGTGCATCTTCGCGTAGAAACCGTGGTGGATGCCCCACAGAAACTGAGGGGCCGCTCTGGCGTCTCCATCCCAGGCACAGGAGGGCGTCTGCCTTTTTATCTCAGTGGCTGGAAATATATGTTTAAAACAATGACACCGCATAGGGAGGATCTTTTCCTCGTGTTTCTGCCCGCTTTCCCTTTAGGTAACCGCTGTGCCGTAGCTCCCGTGTGCGCGCCTGGCAGTGAGAGGAAGGGAGGGAGGGAGCCTGGGAAGCGCTGGCTCCGCCAGTGGGCGTTTTCTGGCGGCCGGGGCTGGTGCTGGAAGCGGCACTGCAGTGACTGTATCTGCCTATTTGCAGGCGAGCGCGCTCATACGGGGCAATATTTGCCTCGCTCGAAGAAAATACAGATTGTTGCCGTTTTCTTGCTATGAATGCGAGGTGGGAGCATGGGGAAAAGCGGACTTTAAAAGGGGATTGAAACCGCTTGGCGGTCAGTAGCGTCCTGTCCCCTCCGGCCTAAAGGGGGAACGGAAATGTGAGGATTTTATGAGGGCGGGGAGCCGGGGTGCGGAGGAAATACTGCCCGGGAGTTGCCGGAGGGAACGCAGGACCGATCCGCGGTTGCCCCTTGTTTGGCTCCGTCCTTTGCGGCTTCCCCTTTCGCTTTTCTCCGGTATCGCTGCTAGACGTCCTGCCTTAAACTACCGCGAAAGGGTGGGAAGAGCGGAAGCATGTCCAACCCGGAGAAGCGGATCTTATCCCGCCCCTCAGCCCCCCTGGCTGCAGCACCCGGGGAAAAGCCCGGCTCCGGCAGCCGCCCGCTCTACTCCTATGGCCAGAGCGGTGGAGGTGGAGGCAGCGGCGGGTCTCCTCCTCCTCCCCCCGCTCCTGGAGGCGACTCGGCTCCCTGCAGCTCCCTCTCTCTCCTCCTAACAACCACCACCAGCAGCAGCAGGAGCCGCGCTGCAGGCACAGCCTCCTCCGCCGTCTCCGCCAGCATCGTCTCTAGAGCGGCAGCGGCTCCTTTCCTCGTTCCAATCCCCTCCTTCTCCTCCGCTTCTCCATCTTCTTTTTATTTCTTGCCGCCGCCTCCTCGTTTCCCCTCCTCGTTTTCCTTTAACCTCACAAGTCTCCAAGGGAGGGAAGGAGGAGGAGAGGCAGCGAGAGCGGGAGGAGGAGGTGGAGGAGGAGGAGGAGGAAGAAGAGATGTTGGCGGAGCAGCAGCAGCAGCAGCTCACTTGATCGCCCATCCAGGCGGCAGCGGCAGGAGGAGACTCTTCTGTTCTTCCTCCATCCAGGGCTTGCTGCTCCGTTCCGCAGCCGGCGGCCCCCGGCAGCACCACTCCCGGCTCCTCCTCTCCCCAGCCGCCTCTCGCCCGTGGTCCTGCAATTCCCTCGGTGCTGCAGCAGCAGCCCGCGGCGACGGGATCCGAGGAGGCGACGGCCCCGGCGGGAGCAGGACTCCTAGGCGGCAGCAGCGGCAGAGAGGCGCCTTCTTCTCCTTCTCGTCTCCCCTGCTCCTAGGGCCAGACATGGAAGATGGATCTAATTCTGCAAGCTGCTTTAGGAGGTTTACGGACTGTTTCTTGAATACAAGTAGGTACTGGAGCGCTGTGCCCGGCGGCGGGTCGCGCGAGTCTCGGGGGAAGGAGAAGGGCTGTGTCCGAGGCTGGGTGCATGCCTTGTGGAAAGGGCATTTCTTTGTGAGTGGGGGGGGAGGCGAGGACACAAAGGGGCCGTATACGTGGGGCGTGCGTGGACGCATGGAGGAGCGGCCGGGTGTGTATTGAGGATGCACGGACAAAGGGGATGCTCGATGTAATTGAGTGCTCTTTGTGGGAGCTGGCTGTTAAAGCCTCGAGGATTTCGGCATCATTCCGGGATCAGACAACTCTACGTATATGTATGTCAGCCTTTAGCTTGGTACATGCTTAATTTGCTCAGGAATGACACGTAGGGGAATGGAGACTGTCACCCCTACTTACTTGAACAAGCAGTAAGGAAGCATTATGGTATCGGCAATTGACAGAAAAGCGGCGGCGGAGGACCGAAAAGGGTGAAATTGATCGCTTCTTTCTGCATCCCCCGTCAGATCTGCCACGCGCGTTCACATTCCATATTTCTGATTCGGCTTTGGTACCGGGTGCCGCCTTCCCCTGGCCGTGGCTCATTGTAAGGCGGGCCAGGAGCCCGAGAGGAAACATGTGCTCCTTGCTACGGGGGGCTGGCGCTGGAACGGGGATAGTGACCGGTTGGCGGGGAGGGCGGAATAAAGGGGGACTAAAGGCGTAATAAAGGGGAATTGAGGCGCTCCACAAAGGGCCCCCCGCAGCCAGCCGTTCCCAAAGCCTGGCCGGCTCCCACCGAACCCGAAGGCGGGGGAAGGGTGCGGGGCCGCGGTGGCCCCGTGCCGGCAGGCGGGAGAGGGGCCGTAGCAGCCGCTCGGCCTCCTCTCGGTGCGGGGCTCGGCGAGTGCCCTCCCCGTGCTGCCCGGGGGAGCCCGGCGGGAGCGGCCCGAGCCCTGAGGCGGGGTGTGGGAGCGGGGAGGAGGCTCCGCATGGCCCAAACTCCCCGTTCGCAGGGACGCGCGGCCCGGCTGCCCCTCGGGTGTCTCGCCCTCCGGCCTCCGAGGCGCTTCCCCGGCACGCCGCGCTCCGCCGGGTGGGCGTCGCGGGGCTGGGGTGGCCTCGGAGCGGCCGGGGCTTCGAGCCGAAGCTTCCCGGGGTATGGCTGCCCGTGACCCCCCGGCAGCCCTCAGTTCCAGCGGCCCGCCGTGAAATGTGCTGGGGTTCGATGTGGTCATGGAACTAAAGAATTTACAAACGGAGCATGTATCAGGGCTAAAATATTTTTTTTTTTTTTAATAAGGAACTTTTTTTTTTTTTTTTTTTTTTTTTTTTTTTTTTTTTTTTGCTTGTGTAGTATTTGGATGCTTAGGGTGACTTCAATCAGCTGTAGTTATATTTTCTTTTTGTGACACCTCAGTTTGTGGATCTATGCCTAAAGGTATCCCTAGACTTGAATTTTAATCTTTTGGTATACTTCGATAAAGGTGGCTTTTTGGATACAGGTGAACCGTGTAGAGTTCACTAGGGGGAGGTGAGAAGAACTACAGAGATGTCCACTGAAACCTCGTTATCTGTTTTATTGCTTAGAGCTGTCTTGAGCACAAGAGCCTGCAAGTGTGGTAGTACTTGTGTTCCAGGGTAGAGGTGAATAAAGGTGATTATATATTTGCTGCACAGTCTTTTTGAAACTTTATTCAATAGTTGATTATATTACAGAGCCACATACTTGTTTAGTCTTGAGACCTGAAGGGAATCCTAAGCTCTTCCAGTTTTAATTTGCTTTGTGTTTGAGAGGGGTACAATGCTGCCATGAGTGTGGTACAATGCTGATGTTTTAAAATAAGTGGTCCTGAAAGCAAGGGACTGAGCCAGGGAATGTGTATCCTGTAGGGCAATTCACTCCTTTGTTAGACCAGGAAAAAGATGATGTGGAAAACATCAACTTTGTTCAAAACACAGTTTTAAAAGCAGTGGTGAATTCAACTTAGGCTATTTTATGAACTCTTGAACACAAGAAATTTGGTCGTCTTTCACTGATTGTGACCTCTGACTGAAGATTTTCCGGCAGGCAGGAAAGCAGCAGAACTATTCTTTCCCCTGTGAGTTTACTGACGTCTAAGAAGACATGCAGCTTCTCTCCGTGGAAACACTTTTCCATACTCTGCAGCCCGTGCTCATGAAACTTCCAAGAACTTAAAAGTCTGATATTCTCTGCTCCTCTTTTGAATGTGATTGAAACTGACCAATGGGCTCAAAAGGTATTGGTGAGGTCAGGCAGAGATGGATGGACAGACATCCACGTGCAGTACGTATGTACATATGCATATGCTTCCCTCCCTCCCCGAGTGATTGCATAAATCTGATTTCCTTAGGAAACCAGGCTGAAAAAAGGAGTGGAGGGAAGTCAAACAAGATACTATTCAGTTCCAGTGCAGCTACTGCAAAGAGCACTTGTCCATCTGTTTGGAGTACTGTGCACAGTCCTGGTTACAGTGCAGCCGGAAGGCTATCATTGTTTTGAAGAGGATGAGATCATGTAAAATAACGAAGATAATGTGCTGTGTCTCATAGCTTTTGTTTCCTGAATTGTATTTTATGTTCTAAATCATACCTATGTGTGTATATATATATATATATGCTCTTAGACTTTAAAGACAAAAAAAAAGAGCCTAAATATTTTTGCAGAGAACCTGAGGCGTTCTGTAGGGAAGAGAATTGAGATGAGTCCTTCTGGAAAGAAGATTTAAAAGTGACGTAACAGAATCCTCAAGAGTGGAAAACAAATTGCTAGAGATGTATTCTTCTTTCATCTCTGAGCTCTTTCAACTTGCATGCTCTCCAGTCAGGATTTTGTTAGAAGGTAATTATTATGATTGTTATTATTAAAATGTTAGGTTCTGCAATACCCAGTTTGTGCCATATCTGGCTATTTTTCTTATTAAAATTCCTAATGAAGCTCTGGACTGCAGAAGCTTATATGAACTTTGTGTGGTGTATGTTGTTTTTCTTAACTGTTTAAAGTCTTGGTGCATAACACAGTGTTTTAAGAAACTTTTAGTATTGAACATCCTGGATCATTACTCCAGTGGAGTTCTGTCATATTTTGAATACTGCAAGTTGCCAGGTATTCCAGTATTTCAGGTCTCTGGGAAATGTCTTACCTTTAGGGGAGCATCCCATCTTCCTTCCACATTCAAGGTCTTCTCTCATGGTGCAGGTGTAGCATATGTCATTTGTGTCCCATGAGTCTACTGGCAGGTATGAGTTCTTTACAGTATGTGGGCTTTCTGCTTGTCAGAGGATTAACAGCATATTGTTATTATATACAGTTATCTTTTTTCTGGCTTTTTCAGTCCATACCTTCACAGGTCAGATGCTAAGACTTTCTGATTAAGCAGCACTCTAAGAAAGAATACGTGTAGTAAGATCTGTGAGATCTGTTCAGGAAGAAAATAGCAATTAAAATTTAAATAATGTCAAAAGTATTCCTGTTACTTGATCTAGTGGGAAAGTTAATCTTGTCTTGACTCTTGTTTTTCCCTGGTGTGTGTTTTCGTTTTTTGCAGTCAGGCTGTTATAAGTGAAATGCTGATCTTCAGCAATCATCCCTTGTGTGAAGGTGGACAGAATTTGCTTTTACAATTAAATCATGCTTAAAATTTAGATGATGTAAAAAATGGAATTGTCTCTGATTTGCACCCCATGGATTCTGACTCCAGGTTAATTGAAAGCAAAATTATCACTGAAGTAGGATATAGTTATGATAAGTGATGTCATCCAACAGCTCCCATCAGGACTGTGTTTCACATTTTGCGTTACTGTATAGGAACACCATGTATCCCGGTCTGTAGCACTGCCATTCTATTTAGTGAGATAACAGAGCAATACATAGGGCAGACAGCAAGGAATGGCAGGGAAAGGTAATGAGCACCATGCAAGCACAAGCAGTTAACAGTGGAGAAAGGCTTGCTTGGCCAAGTCAGGTATTTTTACAAATGGTTGTCTGTAAAACATGCAGTTCACATTTGGAATATCTAATGTCCTGTCCCTTTGACTTCTTGGCTCTGCTGCCTGTGTTTGCCTGATGGCTTGGGAGTACCTAGTGCTCACAAGCCTTGAGAGAGGAGGTAATGCCTTCCCTGTTAGCTCAGTAACCTTGCTCCTCCTGTGAGATGGACAGTGGATGGTGTGATTATGCACAGTGGGATAGTTTAGATGAGTTGGGAGATGGTTTCTTTTTGCCACTTGTGTGAGGAGGATGGCAGCTTATTTAATATTCTAACACAAGGCTGGCAGCTTCATTCACCCCATTTGTGTCCTCCATTTTGCTCATGTTCAAGCCACCGTCGTCAGCTGGACATGGTGAAAACCTGAAGCATAAAGACGAGTTTTTATTCAGCATGTACATGACTTAGTGACTTGATTTTGAAACAGTCGTGTGAATGCTTATTTCCACTAATGATCTGGGGCATATACTGACTTGCTCTTATATCATCTGTCGTACAGATCAGTACAACAGTAACTTTTGTTTAGTTTTAAGATTCTGTGCTGTATTCTAATACAAGGAGATTAATACCAACATTCTCTCAATATTAGGAAATCATGAACTTAGTTTTAGATTCAGAAAGTTAAGAATGAGAGTCTGTGAGTGATTTATAACTTGGAAAGGGCTTATGCAGCCTGTTGATTGATGTTAACCTTACCTGTGTTTAAAATTGTATTTTGGATTGAGTTTAGTATCAGCTCATTATTTAATGCTACTTTAAAAAATATTTGGATTTCAAGTCATTCTGTTTAATACTTGAGAATTCGGGGTTTTTTTTTGTTTTATAATATTATAATTTTTGCACTGTTGGCACTATTATTGTATTCTAAAAGAAAACTAAAATCGTAAGTAAAAATATTTAAAAAGAAAAAAGGGTGTTTGAGGTTTTAAAAATTGTTTTTATACTCCCTCTGCTGGCTGTTTCAATTACAAGTACCTGTACTCGAACATTGTTACTAAATCTGATTTTCTTTTTACTGTTTTATCAAATAAGAAGTAAAGTGTGTTGATTTCAATTTTTTCTTTTTTAGTTTAAAAAGACGTATAATTGTTAAATGAAGAAACACCATTTGCAGGAATGGGAAATCTAGCACTTTTTTTTATGGAACAGTGTTTCCGTTTTTTTCATACCTTGTATTGATTTTAACTCTTGTCCTAAAAACAATTGAATCTTTGGGTGTGTTGGTCGCATCTTCACTAGTAAATTTCACAGAAATAACCATTCATATATTGTTCCAAAAGATTGGGTTAGCTGTTTCATTTGCTGTAACAAATTTACTGTCCAGCTTTGAAGAACAGCTGTGATAAAACCTAAATAGTTACGCTGTTAAATTAAAAAAGGGTAAAATTCAGTCATGAGTTTGACTTACTTCTACATAATTAGCTACAATGCTGCACTCAAAGTGTTCTGAAGATGTAATGAATAATTTCTTAAGGTACTCATTTTGTTATAGTAGTGTACAATAGTGTTCATCCAAAATACTTATAGCACCCAAAAATTGCAATTTCTAGGAACTTCAGAGATTGTGTACAAGGGTTGCTTTATATATTCTAGAAATGAAGCCTTTGCATTCCCCATGGGTGTCAGCTATGGCTAAAACAGTTCAGTATTTCTTCTTGGTATTTCTGCTAAAGATCCGGGCTGCTCTGTAGTGTGTCCTCGCTTGTGCTGGAGCTTGGCTTCCCACGGTCGGAGTTTGAAGAGTGCCACCTACTGATTGGCAGCTCCGAGATCGCTGCTGCCTTTGCCATCTGAAGGCTCTCGCAGCTCAGCCTCGCTTGGCTTGGGGATGTGACAAGTTGATGCAGTTGAACCTGACAACTGTGTTGAATCAAGTCTCAGCTTTGAGCTCTGCTATTAAATGATGCCAGTTTGTTTTTTTTTTTCTAATTTGTTTTAAGGTGAGGACACAAGATTTTCATCCTGGCAGGTGGGCTTCCCTTACCATCCTTGTCCCCTTTCAAAAGCTTGTGAGGAAGTGTCATATTTCTGTGGTTTCTTCATCACTCTTGTCAAGCTGTCATAATTAGTGTGGTAGGAACCAGCCTGGCTGGTGTTTATTGAAGACTTTGGCTCCTGCTATGCCAGACAATGTAATGATGTGTTGCACACTCAAATGAGGCAGTTCAAAAGGCAGGTAACAGACTCACCACCATGACTTTGTTAATAAATGAACATTCCAGAATGCTCATGATGTGTTTGTTTTTGCAGGAGAAGGACAATCTGGTTAGCAAGTTCTGAATTTTTACAGTAAAGTCATTCATTAATCTTTACTTTTATTGCACTCTATGAATACTTTATTTCAACACTGAAGTATGGTAATTATGTCTTAAAAAAAAAGACTTGGCAATAATATGAATTAGTTGAAATAATGTATCATTTATATACTTACAAAGAACTCCTTTATTTCAAAATTCTTTTAATATATCTTTTCCCAGTGATTTATTGCTGCAGCAAGCTGTCTTAATTCCAGCTCCTAAGCACCTTGTCACAGATGGCATTAAGAACAAAAACAGTTTTTACAATTTTTGTGTTCTTTTGGAAAACACATTGATAACAAGTTTTAGTCTGGGTGAGATTTTTAATAATAAAATCTCACATAATTAAGAGATGCCAAATCTTACAGCTCAAAAGGACTATAGTTGGGTCCATGTTTCAGTGTATCACTTATCACAATGTATCACTTGAAGACTTTCTGAAGTAATTCTGGCTCAGGAATACTAAAAGAGAAGGCTTGTGAATATTATTCACTGCCTTCAGAGAACCCATAGTAATGTTATTGATATCTTATTAAAATACTAATGAAAAACCTCAGTGTAGAAGCAGCAGTAGTAATCTGCTAGCAGTAGTAATTCTTTGGTGCTGGGACCCAAAGAAGAGGTTGTCAGGGTCTGAGACCAGTTACTCCACCTTCCATCTGAAAACATTTAATGTTTTCATTAGCACTTAATTGATCTGATTTCTTGTTTCTGCATTATCAACCGACTCCTATGCAACACAGCTGTACTCTTAACAAAGTTTATTCAGCTGGTAATAATTTCAGCATTCTTCCTTCCTCTATCCTTCCACTTGCATCAAAAAGAAATCCCCTCATGTCAAGCCACAAATACTTCCTAAAGGAAAGAAAACTTTTGCATCTGAAGTTCTAATAACTTTGTACAGAAATGTCACATCTCTAATCCTTCTGACCCATACGTCCCCAAAATAGCAGGTATTTGTAGCTGCTGACAAGCACTGCTATGCTTACCTTAGTAATACTGCTTACTTTGCTTCACCATGTGGGGAAGTTTCCAAATTAGCAGAAAAGAAGCCACTTTCTTGTCATGTATATTTTAGTAGCATTTCTGCAACATTGTGGTTCAGAGAATGATGCTTATCCTGAATTATGGTGGCTAAATGTGCATCCTTTTTATTCTTTTGTAGTTTCTCTCACTGCCTCGTTTTTATATCTCCAATTTATTTCTTCCATAATGTCTTATTTTATTTGCTTCCAAACTGGGTAAAGCTACTTCTCTTTCTTCTAAAGGTCTTTGACTTAGTCTTTAAAAAAAAAAAAAAAAAGTGTCTTAGTATTTCACTAACGATTTTTTTCCCTAACACATAGCAGTTAAGTTTATGATAACTCATTCTTTTACTTACACTGGGGTTTTTTGTGTTTATATTTTGGTTTTCTTTCATGCATATACAGATACCTTGGCAGCTTCTCTAGAGTGAATTCTTTTTTGGAACATAGCTCTATCAGTTGTCCTTTCTTTGCATGCCTGTCTTTCAGTTGTGTCTGTAATTTCAGCTCTATATTACTTCCCCCTTGTCCACCCATAAGCTTATTTTAGCTGATGTTTCCTTCTTGATTGCTGAATTGTGTTGATTTTGTTTCTTCCTGCAGTGGTCTGGTGTCTTATACTGTCCTTTTTACAGTGGTTTTTTTCCCCAACTACTTTTGTTGTGTGAAGGCACTGTGGTACTATTATTCTTCTTCTGGTATGGTTCACTTAAACAGTATTGTCTGGGTTTTTTGGTAAGAAGAAATCTTGCATGGTAGTTTGAAAACGCTCACGATGTGTTCTGTATTTGCAGTGACTCATTGTATTTCCTAATCCTCCACTGTCTGCCCAGCCCTGAGTGTGATGTCAGTAGAAAATTTTTCTTGCTTTTTTTTGAGCACACGTAGGACTGATGAAAGTTACTGTTTGATGTAACAGGAAACTGAACTCATCTGTTCTCAAAACAGGCACTGCCTTAGCTAATTTGCTCAGGTTTCATCGTGCCAGGCTTCCGTGTCTCATTCTTGAGAGCAAATCGCTTTTTTGTGGATGTGTCTCAATGTTCCTGTTTCTTCAGACTTCAGTTTTCACCAACAGACTCCTGAGACAACTGCTCTTGAAAGTTGCTTTTTCATGGATCTTGAGTGTTAAATGTAGTTCTGTGGCCTCATTATTAGGAATGCAAGAAGGTTTTGGGATTAGAGGTGTTGTTTTGAGAAGTGCTTTGAAGACATCAGAGAGTATGGGTGACCTGCAGTCTCCAATGTTTATAGAAGAGTGCATTCCCTGTACAACTTGTGGCTTAGCTCTTGTGAAGGTAGAGAGAACAGGATCATTTGGCATATTGCAGGAACTTTCACAGACTTTTTGTGGGTAGGAATGTGCTTGTAGATTGCGTGTTTCTTTCAGACCTTTTTTTGACTTTTGTTGGAGCTATATGCAGTGCTTACGCTTTTTGAACTAAGCACAGAGGATGTGGGCTCGAGCTTTAGTCCTGTCTATTCTGCTTAATTTTTAGTGTGCTCCTTGGTCCAGATTATACTGAGGCCTAATTGCATGCGTGTTGGGAGTAAGCAAAGGCAGACTATTCCCAAAAAGCACTGGGAATTATACTTACGTCTTTGGACCTTGTGAAAGGAGAAGAGTTTAGCTTTGCAGACACAAGCTGTGTCATGTCCCTGTACTTTGTAGCTAAGGATCAGGCTCTGGGCTGTTTTAATTACTTGTTTAGGGACATAGCTCTATGGACCAGCAGAGGAACCAAACAGTGTAAACTGTTTGTGGCAGTAGGCAGACCTTGTTTCTACAGACCAAGTTCTCCTAGGGAATGAATCACAGGCTCTACAAAGTCCTGAATGAAAGATGCAACCAGTGAATAAGGGACCATATTGGAGGACATGCCTTGCTGCCTGAGTCAGCACAAGTATTTATATTTTCTGTCTTTGTTTCCTGGACTTGCTGCTTTGAAAGGATTTTTGGAAGTTGTGACTAGAATGTGTATGTGAATGTTCGTAGGAGAACGAGAAGACACAAAGTTGGTCAGTTGACAAGGATGAATGAAATGTGTGTGGTGATATCACATATCTTAAGGAAAGATGATGGAGACTTGTCCATCTAAGACAGCAGTATTGAAGGGACAAAAATCAGAAATAGAATAGGGAGAAGACTGGACTGGTAAGAGGAGTTTAACATTTTTATTGCTCAAAGGAATGCAATTACAGCAGAAGAAAATGTTCATCCTTATAGGGAAAGCTATTTATAAACTTTAAGAGGTTTCTTTTGGGGTAGATGAAAGGCTTGATATGTAAATATCTCCCAGCAAATTATCAAATTTCAAGGGAATCTCTTCAATGAAGTATAAGATTGACTGAAGTAAAAGATTACGGTTTTTTAAGTGTGAGTGTTAGTTTTCTTTTTAATGTCACAAATGCTTTCTTTCTGCTTAATTATTAACTTTTTCCTCCTTTGTAACAACATAAGTGTGCCTGGTGAATCCTATATATTTTATGAATTTGCTAACAGATAATATTTTAATTTATTTCTTTATTTTTGTAGCTTAATATTATATTCACGAATAAGCCAGCTGCTATTTGACAATCTTTTGTTTATGCCAGCTGAGAATGTCCTTTACCATTGTTTTTTAAGGTCGCTCTGAAAGTTTTGCTGTTCTACCCCATGTGGTTTTAATTTTCTTTATTCTTTTTTTTTTTTTTTGAATGCTTTAATTGTAGTTTAATAACTTATCCACCTTGTTTCTGCTTTTTTTCCCCCCTAACAGTTTATTAAAGTGTAATTCTGGCTACACATAAAGCACATGCCCTTCTCTGTCTCTTACCATGAATGGCCTTGGGTGGCTCTGGCTGTGGATATGTTGTGAGTATAGCTAACATCACTGTGGTTGGCTGCTTTGATGATGGTGACCTTGTACTTGTCCATGACAAGACTTGGTTCTTGTTTACAAGATGATGTTGCAGGTGTTACCTTCTGATTTGACTGCAAAGCTAATTTTTTGTTTTTGTTCATTCAGCTGTCTGTACTTCTTTAAAAAATATGTTGAACTACTCTCTTAGCACTTTGCAACATCTTGTTTTAACAACTTGTGTTTGAATCAAAGCAACTAGCCATTCTGCTGTGCCAAGAAACACTTTTTCCCAAGCACTTCTAAGAAGGAGGTTTATGTTTCTCTTGTTTCACAATTCTTTTGCTGTTTATGGAGCTGAAGGGCGGAATGGTAAGAAAGTTGAAATTTCCTATATATATCAAAATTGAAAAGAGAACATGAGAACAATTACACAGTTATATTGAGCAATATTGGAATTTTTGAATTCTTTTGCCAGATCATAAATTATTAAAGCTTAAGCTTTGTTTAAATATAGTTCCGTTCTGAACTTCGCTTTGGAAATTAAACTTGAGTTGACAAACCGATATAAAATCCTCTACAAAGACTTTAATATTGGCTTAAACTCATATGATTTTGGTATGTTTTAGATGTCAGAGATGAGCTCTGGCAAGTCTACTAGTGTCAACTGTGATACTTAACCTGTGCTTCTTTGCTTTAAGTCACGACCAACTCCGCAGAGGTATTAGAAAAAAGGCTCAAGCACATTGTTTGGCTTCCTAACCTGTGATACAGGCAGAGGTGAAGCTCTGCTGACTTACTGAGCTGTAGGCTGCTGTGATGGATGAAGAACTGCAAAGGCGTCCTTGTGTCCTACTCACATGGTGGTAATCTCTAGAAGCAGAGTGCAAAAGGCTGTTAGGAACAATGAGGACATAAACTGTTACACCATCTTGCTTCATTACCCTTTCTGCCTGTTAATTCTGGAACATGTCTGATCCCAAAGCAGGCTGTTTCAGGGGGCTGAGATCTGTTAGGTGCTTGTTGACTCTCTCTGGTGTAGAGTAAGTTTTCTATTAGTTAACTTCCTGAATAAGTTCAGGAAGTTGAATTTCTGGAGTCAAAGGGTCACTGGTGCTGATGGGAAGCCTGCTGACACGTCAGCCTGTTGCTGGGAGCTGATGACAGGATAACCCCTTTCATCAGCAGCTCATCTTAGATCAACTTGACTGTGCTTGGTACACTTGCGCCATAGTTTCATGGTCACTTGAAGTTCACATAAACTAACCCTCCTGTTTAAATAAATGGCCTAATTCTTCCTCCTTAAGGCTGTTCTTTCTACACATGAGTATTCCTCTCCTTGTGCAGGCATGTTTATGAGTTGGAAGTGTATATTTAAAGTATGTTATTTAACATGGAAGGTGGGGATATAGCATGATCTATTTAATGTAAACTTTGCCATCTTGGAAGTCAGCTTTATGAAGGTTTCTGCTTATAAGCTCAGGTTTTTTTTGGTCTGGTGTTTGTTTTTTTTTCCTCACAGGACTTTTGCTTCTCTCGCCCAGTACTTTACTGAGCCTGGAATGTGCATGATGTTTATAGGAAGTGTTATTTGGTATCTTCTGTTTTTTTTCATAGCAACCCCCAAATCCTTCTAATTCTACTGTGAAGACCTTTTACAGAGATGGAATTGCTAGTTTTCTTTTGGGCTTTCCTACTGATGGTGGTTGCATGAAAGTTTTGTGGGCATGAAATAATTTTTTTTCATGGAATCATAGAATATACTGAATTGGAAAGGACCTGCAAGACCATTGAGTCCAGCTACTGGCCCTGCACAGAACAACCCCAAGAATCACATAATGAGCTCAAGAGCACTGTCTGTGTGCCTGAGAACATTGTCCAAACCCTTCTTGAGCTCTGTCAGGCTGGTGCTGTGACCACTGCCCTGGGGAGCCTGTTCCAGTGCCTGACCAGCCTCTGAGTGAAGAACCTTTTCCTAATATCCAACTTAAACCTCTCCTGACACAGCTTCAGGCCATTCCCTCACATCCTGTCACTGCTCACCACAGAGAAGAGATCAGTGCCTGCCCCTCCTGATTGCCCTCATGAGGAAGTTTTAAGTGCAATGAGGTCTCCCCTCAGTCTCCTGTTCTTGAGGCTGAACAGACATAAGTGGCCTCAGCTGTTCTTCATATGTCTTCCCCTCTAGGCCCTTCACCATCTTGGCTACCCTCCTTTGGATGCACTCGAATAGCTTTATATCCGTTTTTGTGCTATGGGGCTGTAGTAGTCTCTTGTCACTTGCATATTACTGAAGAATGCAGAAGGAAAGGGATTAGGCAGAAGTACAAGAATATTCACTAGTTTCCTTAGTCAGTCAATGGTTGGAGATAATCTGAAGTAATTCTATCCACCACCCCTACCCAGCCCCTGACCCAAGCACTGAGTGAACACAAACTAGTTCTCAAAACAAACCTGGAAGTTTTCAAAACCAGGAAGTTGCCAAATGAACAATGCTGTCCTCTTTCCAAGCATCTGAGGAAACCTTACCAAAGTAGATGAGTGGCTACAAAGCAGAAAAATGGCAGAGCCACAATGAGACTTTACCACTTGGCTTCTAATCTGGGGATCCCTCTGTCAGACAACATTGTTGTAATGATCCAAGCAGAATGTTGCTATAGCTTCCTGTGACTTAATTCGTGTTTGTGTTTGTCTTTTTCTGTAAACAGCTCCCAGATGCTGGAGATCTGGGAGTTTTGGATGAAAAACATAATAGTACATCATTCTCTTCAAGGATGACAGTGAAACCACTTTAAAGGTTCTTGCATTAAAAGCATGAAGTGTGAAGTAATTACTAGTTTTGATTAGATATATTTCTGCTGCTGCCACTTTTCTAAGTTACACTTTAATTGAGGAAAGAATTAATGCTTTAGCAGATAGCGTTACATTTAGTGAGAAATGGTAAGAACAATAAAAATGACAAGTTTACCTCACTGTCATCAAAAAGACTGGGGGAGGAAAAAAAGAAGGGAAAGACAAAGCATGTTAAAGAGAAGACAAACTAGAAGATATTATTCAGATGCTTCTCAACTGTATTTGCAATTCATAGTTTTCTGGGCACTTACCATTTTTTGACTCATTTATTGATCTCGAGCATTAGAATTTGAGGCAGTTTTACTTCACCTCTTGCACTGAATTTGCTCTGAGTTTCAGAACATACTTTCTTCCTCCTATTTATTTACTGGTATGGTCTGGTCATAACTGATTGTGCTACAGTCAGTGCTGCTGCTTAAAAAGTGGAAGATTAAGCCTACTGAGGGAGAACTTGAGTTGGCAATGTAATGTTTTTTTGTAGATGTTTTCATAACTCAAACCTGCATCTTTGCATCAGTAGGGAAATCTTTCTGAAGCTGTATCACAGCTCTTGAACTTCGAGGTAATTGTTGGGTTTTGGGAGGAGTATCAGTAAAGGGTGTAAATAAAAAAAAAATAGATAAGTACCTTTAAAATTGTACAGTGGCTGTAAAGTAATGTATCTTCAGTCTAAATGATGGTTACTGCTACTTTCCTATGCTGCTGTTCAGTGTGCACTTTGTCATTTTCATGAAGAAGCACGGATAGCAGTCACTTCCTGTTCTGTACTGCTGGAGGTTAAATGTTTACTTTACTTGCTGGTGTCTTTTATATTATTTAGCTGTCAAATTCTGCCGGTGAAGGTTTAGTCCTTCAGTTTTATCAGCTGATCACCTGATATGCAGTTCAGTGAAACTGTTGAATTAAGACTTGGGATTTATTTAGTTAGTTTTTAGCAGTTTATTTCAATCTCAGACTTGTTTGGTAATTATCTTGTTCTGAAAAACGTCTATGTATTTATGAATTATTTTGGTAAAATGCTGCAATACAAATATTGTTATCTTACTGACATAATGCTTTATTTTTTTAGAGCAGTGTATAACTTGGGTACCACCCAAAATGCTGCTCTCCTATTTTATGTCTTCATAATTTAGCAACTTTGCTTGCTTGACTTTTCTGCTGAAACACCATGAACCTGCTCAACTCTGCACCTGTTCAATTCAAATTTAGTAAGACAAAGACCAATAGCCCCTAAACCCCAATCAATTCAGTAGTCATTAGACCTGAAGTCTGGATATTCCTGATGCTTTTTCTTATCTCCTTTCTCCACCCATTTCTTGCTGCCTGGAGTATCTGCTATCTCATAAGATGGGCAGAGCTTCTGTGGATACTTGTTCGTGTCTCTGTGGCCTTCCCAGCTGCTGGTTTTCATGAACTCATCTGACACATGTATGGTATGGTCAAATTTGATTGCAATTAATCACAAGGTCAAAATCTATTTTAGGGGCAAAATTTGTAGCTGACAAGCCAGTATGGCAATTGCATGTGTTGTAACTTTTGACTTTTTAAAGATCTGTTGGGTTTTTGTTGTTGTTGCATCTTCCCTTGGTAGCACTGACGTTCTGTTAATGATGCCTCTAATTTCTTTGGATTCCTAAAATTTTTAGTGCTTTATGGACAAGGCAGAGATACATAGCTTCTGCGGGAGAGGTCAATGATGTTTTCAGTAGCTTTTTCCTTCTCAAGTGTCATTTACCAAGGGACTCTGCAATCGAGTCATCGTGATGGGAAGTGCATCTCAACTGATGTAATGCATTTGTGTTTCCTGGAAACAGAACAAAAATCTCAGCTCTGCTTCGTTTAATGCGAGGTTTGTCATTGATTTCTGTTGCCATGTGTCGTGGTTTTAAGCCCAGCTGGAGATGAAACACCACTATTTATTTATCATATTTACTCCTATAATTTGATCTTTCTGTTGTAATGGATTGTTCGTGCTTTATTAATCCGATTTCCTAACATCGGCCCCTCAAAGAAGTATTGAAAGTTTTTATTCATGATGAGTATTTTAACAAAATATTTTGAAATGTGATGTAACTAAATCGTATTTCAACAAAACTTCTGGTCTGTTTCTCTGGAGACTATGCTAAAATGGGATCAAAATAATTGATATGGCAAGAGGGGCTAGATGCATAAAGCTGGATGGACTTGATAGATAAATTCTTCAAATAGACTAAATATTTATCTAATGCGTGTTACTCCTGTCAAGATCCATCTAGTGTGTATTACTCCTGTCAGGAATATTTTTTCTGATGAAGATGCATTCTTTCTTCTCAGTCTGCCTTGGAAACTAGAATGCATTAAGTTGAAACAGTATCACTTTGTTCCTGCTGGCAGCAACTGTATATGTTTAAGCAAAATCACTTTCTGATTTGTTATTTTACCTATTTTGCCTAAAACCTAATTTAATCTGAAGTGGAAACACATTACATTTTGTCTCTTGAAAGTATTCAGTGTCTACTACTGAATATCGTATTTTGACCCGTGGAACACAGTGACATGACTTGCTAATTTTTTGACATGGCTTCTTCTGCTTGAGTTCAGAAAAAGTTATGGCAGTATATGGAAGAACATGAGCTCCATGATGTACAAGTGGTTGGTTTGAATGCTTGGGGTGCTGAAATGTTTTTATTCAGTCACGGTTAGAAAACAGCACACATTTAAGAGATTTACCTCAGTGGTAACTTGTAGAGTGAATAACTACGTGTATCAATTTTTTAACCAGGAAAATCTTCAAAAACGCTCCAAAGGAAAAAGCATTCTCTTATTTATTCTTGTATAGCCTTGGTTTTAGTGGGGATTGGAGGAGAGGTTTGATGTTTAGTAGCTTTAGCTGATTTTTGCTGTATTTAAGGCAATGGTGGTATAGGAGCTGGGAAAGCGTACAGCCATTTAAAAAAAAAAAAAAAGAAAAAAAAAAAAAAAAAAAAAACAAAAAAGTCCCTCCTGTGCACAGAAACTTTGATCACCGAGAAGTTTTTAAACTTCAGCCAGACCTGTGTGATGTTGTTCTGAAAAGTTCTGTAGAACTTTTTAGGCACTCTGTCAGTTGCTTATGCATGCACATGTGGAAGCAAAAATGACTACTTGCAAAGGGCAAAGGTTCCCTTCTTTCTTGGTCATAATGGTATCTGCTGGCTCCATATTACTAAAAATAATAGTAATTATGTTATGGAATTGTGTTATGGGTAATTCCCAGTTCTAGCTCATCATCTCAAGGAAGCTTGAAAGCCATGGGCTAAACCTCGTGTCTGCTTTGACAGGAAGGGAATGGCAGCTAGACAGACAGTTGTTCTTTCTGTGTACTGTAGCACAGAAGACTCAATGGTTGTTTTTTTTATTTGCTTGACTCTGCATAAATCTCAGAAAGAAAACTTCAGCAAATGGTTTAAAAACAGTAGGATAAAATTATTTTGTAAAGTAAAGCAAAGTATGTTTTTGTAACAGCTGGAAGATACTTATTCTGTTTATGGTCGCTTTGTGGCTGTTCCTTTTTCCAGGCCAAAGATGAATTTGCAACTCAAATCCCAGTAAAACTCTCTAAACAAGAGTTGGATCCACAGTTGAAAACTGTATATAGATTTTTTTTTTTTTTTCCCAAATGGACCTTTATTATTTTAAGTGGAATGATGTGTCTCTAAACTCATTTGAGAATTAAATAAATATTGGTTTAGCTTCAGATTTCAGGAAAATTAACTTGGAAGGACACTCTCAGATGGTCTGAACTAATGAATAAGGTATGTTAAACTGGTGGAAGTTTTCCTTTTGCAGATGTTGGTGCACTTAGTTCCTACTAAAGAGAAATCTCATCTGAAACAACTATCATCCTCTTATTTTGTTTCTTTGGTCATTTACTTCATATTGAACCACTCAGTTATTCACATGGCCTTTCTGTAAAATCATACATTGGCAGAAGCTCAAGGGCATGACCTGCATTTTGTGTTTATAAAAAAATGGAAATCAGGGGAAAGGAGAGAATTGCAAGCCATGATGTGTTTTTCTAATGAAACTTCTACACAGCTTTGCTGCTGATTTCTCCTTATGTGTATGTCCGACAGAAAATGAAAAGCAGCTTTCCTTCACTAACTCCCTTGTAATAAAAAATAGGGTCTTTTTCTCTGCTGGTCTGAAGATGGGAGTGGGGATGGCAGCTTGTGTTTTGCTTATGAAAGGATTGTGATATTTTTGTGGAGCTTTTTAAGAAAACAAAACATTAAATAGCTATTGTACTAAGGAACACCAGCTGTGAAATACACTAGAGGTGTATTTCTGAATCGTAACTTGCATTTTGGACTTGAAACAGACTTTTTGTTCCCACCGTGTTTGTGGCAAGTATTAAAAGTGAATTGGTAAGGATAATGCTGATCCTGTAGCAGCTGGAATTTTAGAGCAAAGAGATGGTTCTCCTGATCGGATGCTGCAGACCGGCAACTCCCTGCTTTGTCCTCCAGCCAGTTGTGCAATGTTCAGGGCTGAAAATCTGTCAACATAATTTTTTTTTTTTGGGACAGTTGTGAAAGCAGACCATCAAAGTTCCCTAACAAACACACTTAGAAGCTGCTGGGATAGTGATTTGGATAAGAATAATTAATTCAATTAACTTAATTCCAGGTTTTGAAGAGCACAGTGGAACTGCCTGAACAAGGATATTTGGCATCCAATTATGTTTTAGTTTATTATATTTAACCAAGTTTTTCGCTATTGAAAGTGGAGAGCAAGAAGTTTCTGTGTTTCAGGAGATTAATATCTGGTTTACAGCATATTTGAAGTTCCTTTACCCTTTTAACTGAGCTCACAGCAATACTTCATACACAGGCACTTGCTACCTTTGGCTTGCATTCAACTTAATTTTCTGGAAATTTTTTTTAACGTTTTAGAGACATCCCTTTCTTTGACTCCACAGATGGGCTTGTGACATATTTGAAAAGCAGCAGGCTTTATGAAAATAAATGCTAGTTGCTGTTTATGAGGCTGTGGTGAGGAAACAGTGCTGTTGGTAATGATGGAGAGACTGGAGTCCGAAATATAAATGTAAACTAGTTTGCCATTCTACAGCTTTTCTTTTGATATTCACATAATTGCATGTAGACAGCAGTTGTTTTTCAGTACTGTGGCATTTTGAAGTGGACTACTGTGCTGTAGGGATGAAATAACCCTTCATTTGACTGATTTAATGGACAAAAGGAGGAAGGGAAATAATGCTTTTAGATGCTGTTGTTAAATGGCAAACTGCTAGAATTGTTGCAGTTTCACTTAGTCACCTGCTTCCTTCCCTTGATGATTTTAAGTTTTGCATGGTTTAGATTTAGATTTATGGTGAATATATTTTTCTTGACAAAGGTGCAATACATTAGTAAAATTCCCATGTATTATACATGTAGAAGGTGGGCAGCTAGTGGAAGCTGGGGAAGGAAATAGAGTAATACCAAGTGCTCTTAGCAGTGTTTTTAACAACATAAACTCACCTATTTGTATCTTCCTAAAATACAGAGGTGCCATTCCTGGTGCCTCCCCTGTTAGGGCTACCTGCTGAAAGGGTAAGAGTGCTTTCAGTGGTCATTCCTCCTTCCAAAACTTGTCATTGCTAACTGATTCCTACCACAGCCTTTCAGTAGATGCAGTATCGTCAGGAAGAGGGGGTTTTTTTGGGTTATTTATTATCCCATCATAGCTTCATTTCAGAAGATACTTTCCTCAGGAAGACCAAACACCTGCCCCCATGCTGACAGCTTTACCAAGGGAGAGCAGCTGTCAAATGAGTGAGACTGGTAGTTTTATAGATACCCATAATCTTTTTAAGAAGTATTAGGGGTGGATATCTAGCAGTTACAATTCTGTGACTGCTTTAAGTAGCCATTTTTTAGCTATTTGTTGCCTTGACTAATGCTGGCAGCATAAAGAGCAGCTTGGTTCCATTGTGAAACATACTTCGAACGATTAACATGCGCAGGATGTCTTCATAAGAGGAAAACGGAAGAGAACAAGAAAGCATATAAAAAAACCTCAAGATAGAATTTCGTAGTTTCCTTGCCAATCAGAAAATAAACATAGCTGAAAAGACAATTGGGACACCAAGAAATGGAAGGGGCAATAAGGAATTTTCTGGCAGAAGATTTAAAAAACACCAACAAAACTTAAATAGATTATGACACATCAGTTCATATTTTTCCATTGAGAAAATACAGACCCACCTACTCAAGTTTCTGAAAGAAATATGCCAGCTTCTGAGGAGCTGAAATACCAGCTTTTGGTCATATTACTTGTGATACATTCTTTATATTTTAATAGGGCATAGGGACTGTGGTGATTTGTTATCATTTAAATAAGGCACATTCTTTATTGCAAATAGCAGCTAGTTTTCTGGTAGATGCCTTTTATGGTGCACTTGGGTTTTAATGCTTCCTCAATCATTTCCTCTGTTGCAGCTTAAAAAGGCAAAGACTAGCTTGCCACTAAGTTTTTAGGTAGCTGAGCTGACTTCATGAGAGGGGTTTCTTTGTAGGGTTTCCAGTGTGAAAGGAGGATGAAATTTCTCGGCCATTTAGAAAGTCTTAGATTCTTTGAACCTCGAACCTATTTTTCAGATCTATTCAGACTATAGATTCTTCTCATGTATGTTTTTTTTCCTTATTAAAGATAGTGAGTTCAACTGCAAGTTGTGCATGGAAAGGTAAAAGAACTTTACAGGCCCCCGAGTATCAGAGAGTAAAGTGTTTCATATCCATAGAGTTCTTCAGGCTGTAGGTTTATGCAGAACTGCATTTAAATATGAAGAAGGGCGAGAAAATAGCCGAGACTTTAGTAAAAACACAGGGATTTTGCTTTTTTCCTGTTTCCACTTTTTCAATGTTGCAGAATTTATTGATGTGTAATATTTATTTTATTTTAAATTCTTATATTACTTTTCTTCTTCCCTCTGCCTAGCCCTCAGGGACACAGCTGTCTGCCCTGTAACTTTCACTGCCATCGTTAGCGCTCTGTTATCTCCCATGGCTGTGTGAGGACTTTAATCTTCCATGTAATTGATGGTGGTGATTGCTGCTAAAGCTGTAAAGGAAAAGCATCCAGTTCACCTTCGTGTGAAAATGGATGATTAACGAACTCAAGAATGTTTCCTCTCGGCTCTGAACTGAGTAAGTAAGGCAGAGTACCTCAGGCAGTCTAATTTCCTGGCTTGATAATAGACTGGGAAAAGAGCCATTTGTTGTCTTCAGGGTTGTCCATATATGGACAAATCTTTTGCCGGGCTGAGTGAAAACAGTCATCTTTCAGGAAAGAATAGAATGTTACAGGATTTTGGGAAACAAAGGTTTTCTAAGCAGAGATCTAGCTTAGAATAGTGGAAGATAGTTTGCTTCAACACACTTCGAACCAGCACTGGCTCAGGTTTGTGTCCTGGAAGTGTTTTAGAGCATGGCAGCTCTACATGTCAAGCTTACCCCAGTTGTTTGGCAGCCTTTGCCTTGAGAAGGACCAGTGGTGATGTTGGTGTAGATGACCTGCAGGCTTTCACTGCATTTTTATTTAGTTTTGGATTAGAGACTAAGAAGACATTTGAGGTGAAGTTAAATACAAGAAGGATTATTTGAGTCTTTCACCATCTGTGGCTCAGTTGTACACTTGTTTATCATTGTATGAAGACCTTTAAGAGTATCCCTTGATTTGGAGAATCAAGCTGTTCATTATCACTTAGGAGATCCAAGAATAGCCAAACAATTCTTGAGTTAACTGCAGAATTGTGGTGGTGTTTTCTGCTCACTCAAAATGTTGGGGGTTTATGAGGGGTCCCCTCTGTTTTTGTTATGAAATACAGACTTTGTGTGTAAGCAGTGATTATCTCTGCATTTTGCCATGTGACAGATTTGAGGAGAGGAAGCGGGTGGGGGAGGAATACATCAAACTCATGGTTGAAGGGTTCTGTTTTATCTACTAATATAGTTTCAACTGGTTACAATATTTTATGTGTAATATCTTTGTTCCAGGTATAGTTGAAGAGACATTGATTTCTAAAGAATAGGGCCTGTAGAAAGAGTCCTAGGTTTCTAGTAAGGGACTTTGTTTAAGACTTGTCCCAATGATTGTGTTTTTAAGACCACAGGCCCACTGTTTGGGATACTACTGACCTAAAGGAGATCCCACAGATTACAGGATAGCAAAAGTCTTCCCTAAAATTGTTACACAGATCTGGAGATTCTTTTAGAGTTGTTGCCAGTCTTGAAGATGATTACATTTTGGCACATTATAGTTCAGCTATATAGAGCCGCTTTACCTTTTTTTCTCCTCCCTGTTGTACTTGGAAGGGGAAGTTACATAAGAGAAAGAAGGCAAGATTTTTTTTAAAGGGTAGTGGGAAAAGAGCAGCTGATTTGCTTTAGGCATTACTGAAAATTTCAGCTGACCTTCTTACACAGAAATAAAATATTGTACAGTAGATTTCTTAGATTTGACAGCTACTTGAAATGGAATAATTCTCTTTTTGATAGTAGGGAAATGCCCTTAAATATTTTTTATTGTCTTAGGGGTTAGGTCAAAAAAGGTTATAAAAATATCTTTGGCAACTCAAAGTATTAAGGTTTCAATAGAGGGAGGAAGGAATGGGATATAGGGCAAGACAGCAACAATCATCCTGTCTTTGAGACTAGAGTGTTTTAAGTGTTATCAAGAAACTGTGTTACTGGGCAGGACATCAAATAATGTAATGCAGTTTCCATAATATGTCTGTAAATATGTGGGATTCTGTAACTTAACACTCTTCAATCAACAGGAGATTGACATGGGTCAAACTCACCGGCTTAAATTTTTAACCGTAATTTTTTTCCATGCTGTGGGGAAAGTATTTCACTTTTTTATATGCTTATTCTGAAAAAGAATGATTTTTAATTTGTATTTTGTGATTTTTTTTTAATTTGTGGAGGAAAAAAAGAAGTTTGCTTCTGTTTGCCTTATAAACTTAGCAGTGAGTGTTTCAGTTTCCTGATCATCTTACAGAGCTTTCCTCTTACAAAGCTGACTTAGAACCTTTGCACAGATTTTCAGCTGTGAAAACTATTATTGCATTTTCTTGTATTTCTTATGAAATTGGGCTAGTTTAAGCCTTTTCCTGTTTTTACTGTTTTTGCTGAAAGCAACAGACAGTGCTGCAAAGTAGTTTCTTATTACTACCGCTGGCTTTCAGAAGTACCTAATCCCCTACCGAAACCAAGATCCCAATCTGGATCCATAGCAAACACTGGGCCATTTCTTCACTAGGTGAAAGGTTGGGGTTAGGTTAGGTTCAGCTAACAGAAATGGACTGAGCAAGCGAAAATGATATCATTTTCTTTACTCATTCTTTAAACAATTTTGTTAGACATGAAGTTTACAATAATAGTTTATTTTTTCAAGGAGAATAAATATGAAAACATACATGAAGAAAAATAAAATAAGGTGTAAGTTCATTTTATTTTTACATTACACATATTTTTATGCTTTTCTTCTGAAACTGCACTAATACTTAGCTTGCATTAGTTAGGTCAATTAAATGGTGTATTAACCATTACTGGGCAGTAGCTTGTCTGCATTCCACCTCTAGCCTGAACTTTGCAATGAAAAGCATTGGCTTTTATTTAGCATGAAATGTAAGATTCTGTGACAGGTTAGTGAGAATATTTTGAAGGATAGCATAATAAGATTTTGGATTTTTTTCTGATAAAATAGTAACTGTATTAATTATCTGCATCTGTCCTACACATATATATATTCTCTCTTTTTCTCATGTTTCTGAATTGCATGTAGTACTTTCCAAGATCCATTTTTATTCTGTCCTTGACAATTTTACTGTCCGTAATCGCTCTTCCCTTGTATATTGTAAGATTGCTTTTTTCTGACGATCTCCCAAATGAAGTGTATTCCCTGGCTGTTGAACTTGTATTAAGTTTTTCACTATACAGATAGCTTGAGAACTTTTTCCTTTCCAGGCTGCCACAGGCTGACTCCTTCTCTTGCTCATCTGTTTTTTTGGCATCATTGCTGCACTTCATGGCTCTGTGTGCAGGTCTGGAGGTGTGCTCCAGGTGTGCTGGAGATATTGGTTTGAAAGAATGAGAATTAGATGATGGTGCAGATTTCCTGCATGAGAGATGACTCTGAATGTTTACTCAGAGCTAGTTTAAGCAGAAAAGGAGCAAAGTCATGGGGTGGTTGCTCAGGCAGAGAGCATTTCAGGCGGTGGGCTGAGTGGGAAAGGGTAAGACTTGGGTCACTGAGGAAGTGGTTTCAGCCTCGGTCTAAGGAAGTGTATGATCAAGTGGAGAGAAGGGCAGGGATTTGGGGAAGATTTATTTGGTCAGGTTATGAAGAACCACTGACAATCTTCTCCTATTAGAGGCTCTGTTCTACCTGATTTATGGTGATGGGGTACTAGATTGCCCATTGCTGAAGTTTCTGTCTGCTGTATTGTTCTTCCATGGCTGACATAAAAATTTAACACTAAGTGAAGTACAGTGACTGCGACCATGTCCACATTAGTATGTTCAGGTCAGAAATGTGCTTTTGAGGTGACTGTCCTAGTCCTAGTTGTTGTCATTTGTTCTTGGATCACATCAGAAAATGGTCCAACAGAGCACCCATCCATTGACTGGATTATTTCTGGACTAAAAAAACTGGGATGTGCGCTATAGCATTTTCTCTTAAGAAGGAGGTTTGGTGTATAGGACCAGATTAGATTGAGTTTGAAATAAAACTAGCCTAAACATTAAAAGTGTGAATGCTGTAATCACCTATTTTGGTCTGGAAATTGACTCCTAGGCAGGCTGTGCTAATGTAGGCACAGACCTGATTTGCATCTCATTCTGCTTTGGAAAGTCAGCACTACCACAGGAATCCTTTACAGTGGTTGGGGTGGTAGCAGAATGGGGGACCCAGGGTGTATGTCATGCATTGAGTGATGTTTTGCATGCATCCAAGTGTCTGAAAAATTTCTTTGAAGAAATTTTTTTCTGCTGAACAGCTTTGGCAAAACATGGTGGAGGTACTGTAGACTATTGATGTAAGAATATTTTGTGACCCATCGACAGGAACTCGGATGCAGATGAACAACTGTTTTACTGTGGGCCTGTTCAATCTGTTCATGATTAATGTGTTTGTAAAACATAGCTAAGGCTTATATATCGCACTGTTTTGAGATGTTATCTTGGGTTTTGGTGATTTATTAATGTCATAAATTTGATTCTGCTGAACTGCTCCAACTTGCAAAGAAAATCAGAATTTCTGTTCTGCCAAGGAACAGAATTATGCACTGTGTCAGATTTAGTTATGGAAAGTGCGAGTAAGTGTGGTTATAAAAAAGTCCAATCTACTTACAAAACACAAATGACGAGAGGAACACTGCATTCTTCCCCACACTTAAATAACATTGTGCCACTCTTCTGGTTTATAACTCATTTTGTAGACTAACCCTTTGTTTTGGGTTCTTTTTGTATTTATATTAATACTGAATCTGACAAAAGAGTCCTAATTTAAACCATATAATATGAGTTTTTAAACAAAATTTGTGAAAATTGACTTTTTTCCCCCTTTGTTCTCCTGTATCTAGCCAAGTACATATTTTCCTAGACTCATAATGGCTAATGGACAAACTTATGCCCCCTTTTCTGATTATCTAACCTTGTTAAAATAGCCTTAGTCAGAAAGAACTAAAGGACATATACTTTGTGAACTGTGTGTTTTCTGTACTTCTCACGTATAGTGTAACTCCAGTGGTATATTTTAATTGTGAATAGATCTCTTCTGTTATCTTCAGACTGTCCTTCGCGGTTCACTTTGCTTTCTCTCATATTTGTTTTTTAGTGTTGTTTCTGGCTAGGTAAGCTAAATGAGAATCATTCAAAGTTTGCCTGGTTCTTAAATTGACTGCTGGGAGAGAGTGAGTGTGGTGCAGAAAAGCAAAAGGCCGTTTTTGAGCTTCAGACTTCCTGTTCAGCAGTGCACATTGTCACTGGCAGGTCATAGGAACATCCATATTTGCAAAAATAAAGGAAACTGGACAGTGCACCCTCTGTTGGGGTCTATGCTGATACCAGTTTAGTTAGGTTTCTGTTTGTGCTAAGACCGATCTGATTTGATATCTTATGCTATTGATCCATGTAACATTTGTTAACTCTAACAAGAATTTATATTTGCTGTCAAGAAAGTGTGTGTTTCAGCAAAACACAAAACCAGTATTACAGAAAGCATGAGCTGAACCTTTCTCTCACTGAAGTTTGTAGTGAAGGTTTCCCTGACTCTCACGAGCTGGGATGAATGCTTTGATGGCTGCTCCCAGATCTGATGCAATGGGACCATTCTTACATCTCTGCGTGACATGGGGAGATAGATGTTTATAGGATGATGCTTGCTTGGGATTTAATAATTTGTGTTTTGATGAGGAGCCTTTTTGTTACATTTGTTGGAATGCCAAATAAGACAAAGTAAAAACAAAAATTATCCGTGTGTTGTAATTGACTTATTCCTAAATACTGTTTTTCTTTTCCCTTTCTTAGTAAATCACTGGTTTTACCTTCAGCAGGTGCAGCATGTTCTCCTAATGCTGATGTTTTATGTGGCCATGGTCACAGTTATTTGCAAGTGTTTTATTGAGTGAAAACAAGTCACTATTCTGTCTTGCAATTTTATGTATTTCATTAAAAACACTGTAATCATCTCTAGCACTAGCACTGCACTGACAGAAATGTATTAAAGTGTGGTGTTATCTCACCTTTTGTTGGTGTAATTCAGGGAGTATCGTATATACTGACATTTGTATTGTGTTTGGTAACATTAGGAAGTGTGTGTGTGTTGTGGATTTTGTTGTTGTTTTGTTCTTTTAAGCCAAGCAATTCTGCTGTAGCAACATTAGTGGTTTATTAGTTGGTTTTGGTATCCAGGGATTCTGATGTGAAGTTGCTTTAGGAAGTAAACTGTGCAAACACTTATGTGATAAAAGCTGTACCTATACCAGTGTCAGCAAAGTTATCCAAGGCTGCCCTTGACTCCAACAATATAAGCTAACTAGATAGGACTTTTTGAATTTTCATAGTGCCATGTAGCTCTTATAGAGGACACTGGCAGCAATATTTTAAGCACAGATAAGGTAATTTTATTAACTGATCTTTTGTACGATGTTGCTTACAATGGTAGTATATTGGAACTTTTTAACTAGAGTGCTGTCTTGCCTGTTTGCATACATTGAAAGCATGTTAAAAATACAGGTACAGAATTGTCATGGATGTGTTTTTTTGTACAAGGGTCTGGGCTGTTAGCTGGAAAAATAACAGAGTACAATTCATGAAGGTGCTCGCGTGAAGCAACAAATGTGCTGCAACACTGTACATGAACATACATGTGCACATAACAGACATAAACCAGACAGAGTTTGTGACTAACTTTACATGCCCTCTTGAGATGAATTAAGCTATTAACCCACCTGTTTCTGTTATCTTTCTGGTCACACCTAAGATTTGTGCACTGTAGACATGTGTTTAATCCTACCTCCAAGGTGTGGATTTTGTGTTTTGGAAAAACCATCAGTGCAAGAATCTGAGAGTGGTGTTGCCAGTTGTAGTAATTGCTACAGTTATTGTGTTTTTGGTTTTTTTTTTCTTTTTTTTTTCCTGAAAAGTTATGAGAAGGACTGAATAGGAGGTAAACTGTTGAAACAGTTGGTGGAGATGAAGGAGGCTGGCTGGGCACATGTTCCTTAATTTGTCATCCAGGTTTGTCAGTGTTTTATTTTGTATACACCAACATGTGGAATATGTGTGTTTGATCTTGTTTAATGTACATTTCTCTAGAGCTCATGTATTATTTATTATTCTTAAGCCATTCCTGAGGCAACAGAATTCTTGCTGTTGATTGCAGAAGATAGAGCTGCTAGGCTGCACTTCATTTTCATGAAAATAAATGTAAGCACAAAATCTATGTTGTTCTTTCTCTGTGAGCTATTGTAAAAGAAATAGCCACTGAAATGTCAGGTTGTTATTTAAGCCTCTACCCCCATAAAACTGATTTTAACTGAGGGGCTGGGGTGTTGGAAAGGGGGCGGGGGGGGTGGTTAGGTTACCTGAAGATGATAGATACTTATTTCAGTCTGACTTCAGGTCTTGTATGTTTTGCACATGCTGATTTCCAAGCATATTGATTATTGTAAAGAGTTTGCAAGAATGATGCTGGAATAAATGCATACATAAACCATTACAGGATAATGACATTTAACTTGTAATGTAGTCTTGATGCTTTGTGTATTTTGGTGATTTATATACTTTGTGTTCTTTCTAATTCTGGAAGGGTGTAAAGCTCAGTTCCCTGATCTTCTGAGAAGATTTGAAAGCTCCACCTGGGATACCATGCTATGATGGTGTTTCTTCCAGTAGAAATTTGGAATCATACAGCTATAAACTTATCAGATAGAGGGAGGACTGCTGTTTTTAACAGTTACTTATCCAACATCAATTATACATTTAAAGAAAATAATTTAAAAAGATGATAGAATACACGGTTATAACACTTGACTGATTTGTCAAGTGGAAATCTTAATTTTGTTTTCTTTAAATGTAGTTAAAAAGAAAGGATGACTTAGTACATCTCTTGCATAGTTTTAACTGTTGCATGCAGGTGTTGAGGTCACACTTCTGTAGATATTAGTAAGTGTGCACTGCTGTTTCTTTCTACATGAAACGTGTACTTTTTGGGCCTGCTAAGACAGCCCTTAGGATCATGTAGTATGTGTTCATGTTGCCAATAATGATATGATACCACATTGGCACAGGAAAGGCTTGAATGATGAGACTGACTCAGTTCGCTCTAACTTCTGAACTCTGGCATTTCACAAGTGAGAAGTGATGACATAAGATAGTGGCTTTTTTTTAAAAATTCCCTTAAAAAATAAAATAATAAAAAAGATGAACTGGCAGAATTTAATTATATTCCCATTGTAAAAAAATATCAGCTATCCAACTTGTAAAATGGGGCCTCTGAAATTAGCAGCATGTGGCATTGTTTGTTAATAAAGGTTGTGAAGTGAAGCAAAGTGAACCCAAGCAAAAGTGAGGGGAAGCTGAGCAGAACATTATAAAGTGAGGATTTCAAAAAGAACTTGTTCTACCACCCTTTGAGGCAAAATAACATGCTTATAAAATGGAGAGCTACCAATTTTACTGTTATTTCTGTGAAACTGAATGTTTTTCCTGAGACTAACCTTACCTTGGGAACATATTTAATGCAGGTGGAACATGAAGGTTTTGGGACAAGTGTTGGAGTTCTGAGCATAGTCCATTGAGAATATCCATTGGTTTCTGTTTAACCGTATTTGGGGAAGTCTTCGTGCATAGCTGTGCATCACTCTCATTTATGCTGTGAGCCCTGTTCCTATTTTTAACCTCATGAGACATTAGAACTAATTAGACAAATGTGCAAATGACTAGAATTTACTGAATTTGGGTAAATCTGTACATTTTTTGCTACTGTTTCCTGAAAGACTTCTTTGCTGGTTTTGTGTTCAATATAAATTCCACTGAATTAAAGTGAGTCACAGGAAACTTTTATTTAAAATTTTTGATTCATTAAGTGATGATTTTAAAGAATAGTGTTGCGCAGTCTTAACAATAAAGACAGACACTGTTATCCAGTTATCCATTTTGGAAAATTTATTAACCGTAGATTTGATTTTTTAATTATTTTTTTACTTTGATAAATAGCCTAATAATTTCGCAGTAATTATAGTAGTGGTAATTACATGTGATGCTTGCTTGTGTTCATTAAGCTCTGTGAGGACAAATATCAATAAGAAAAGAAAAAAGCTAGACAGCAGTTGGACCACTGAGACCTTGTGCTTTGATGTTTTAGGGCAGTCGGAGAAATACTTCAAGCTAGCATGTGCCAACATGGCTGCTGAAAGACTTGGTGCTGGTGTTTCTGAGACCTTCTGCTTGCTAGCTCAAGGGAGGGCAAGGCAAAACATTTCCACAAGGAGGGAATGTGTTGATGTGCCTAGAAACTACAGAGAAGACTTTGTGGGGAGAGAAGTGAATAGTAGAGAGAAGAGGAAGGGTTGCTGTTGCTCAAGAGATACTGATTTGTGTCAGATCACAGTGTCTGTTGAGCTGGCCTCAGGCTGGGCAAAGTTAGGGTTGGTTGGATCCTGAATGAGACAACAAGTGATTAATTAGCCCTGTGAGACTGAGCGGTGGGACTGATAAAGCTTTTCTCTTCTCTGGTTTTGTCTAGTGGCTGGGCCCCTCGATAATGCCTTTATATGTTGTAAGGATTTAACCAGATTTGCAGCCATTTTCTCAGTGCAGGCACAGATATACCCTCTTTTCTACCAGGCTGTTCTGGAGTGATCTCAGACGTATTAACCCCCAGAAAGAGATGAATATTTTTGTTGCAAATGGACAGAACTTTAAATATTTTCTCACATACATGTGGACATTTGCATATATATTTTCATTATCAAATTTGTTCATTTCTTTTGGAAATCATACAAAACTAGTGTTGCTTCTCATGGATTACATGTTCTGAACTTAGTATCTCTAGAGGTACCTCTTCCCCACTGTAATGCTTTTGGCCTGTGTCCTCAAATACTTTTTCTCCTATGGGCCTCAGCAGCCATGTGGAGAAGATGTGACGTGACTGATGGTGTGTGTTGACTGGCTGCCAGTGTGCTGATTGATTAAATCCTGGGCCCGCAAGAGAAAATCTGAAGTTCTTTTAACCGTGGGCATGCCAGTTTATCCAGTTGCCAGTGGTCATAAAACTTTCAGAAATGTAGTTATTTTTGGATAACTCTTGTTCTGTGTTGGTTGTAGTTGAAATTGGCTCATAAGCCCAGAAGTTATGGGAAAAAACCAGAGAGGCAGCTGATCTGGCCAGTCAGGACGGAAGGTGTGAACTCTGTGGAGTCTGGATGTTTTCTCCTCTAGACTCCTGCAGTGGCTCTGAATTGCACAGGGTGTTACCAGGCTGGCATAAGTCTAATGGGGTGAACACAAAGTTCATTCTTCTCATGTCTGCTTTACACTCCCATGTTGTGGCATTCGAATTCCTGATCTCAAGCTGCAGGCACAATGTAGTCACTGCCTTCCTGTCTGGGAAGGTACCGTGGCAAACTGCAGGTCAGCAGACTGATTGGCTTCCCATGGTGCAGTGTGGATGCGAGTGTGATGCAGTATAACTAGTCAAAAATGCACTTATCCTCCCCTGGTGTGTGACCCAGTGTACTGAGAGGGGTGTCCAGCATGTGACTTTCTGAGGACTTGTATAGCACGTGAGCAAATGAACTGGAATTCTGTTAGCTTGAGACGTAAGTCTGTTTGCAATCCTGTTTTCATTCACCATTCATGCTGTTGTTTCAGTGCATTTTGTGTTAGTGACAAAATGCTCTTTGAGGCAAAAGCTATTGGTGATATACAAAATTTACCAACATATTGAGGAAGAAGGAGAATCACAGCGCACACGACTAATGGAATGAAGTGCCTGGGAGTCTAAGCCTTTTCATGATGCAATGTAGTGATGACCACGAAACAGGGCAGTGGAATGGAAATGTGTTGCAGGGAAGGAGATGTGGAAAACAGGATGAGTGCAAAGTGGATTTGGAGGGGAAAAGAGTTTTGCGTTACGGATTCAATGTTGATCCTATGCATTTTAGTGGATCTACTTCAGTTCTTGCATTATAATACCCTTGGACTTCCTGGAGTTCATCTTCTCATGTAGCTCAGCCTACGGGGAAGCCTCCATGGATGTGCTCTGACTGTGTACAGCCCTGGGGACCAAGATGCCATGAGTGGGGTAAATGGGGAGAGTCACTTTGGAAGCAGACTTCTGAACCAGTTACGTATGAATAGCATGCTAGGGTGATGCTAACATGGGTATGCACCCCACAGGGTGCCTCTGGCAGTGCTGCTAACGCACTTAAAGAGCACTTTGGATGCTACTTAGAAAAGAAATACAGTTGTAGAAAAGAAATATAGTTGTTTTTTTTTAAAGTTCCAAATTTTGGTAGCTGTGAGGAAGCCAAAGATGAGTGTCAGTGGTGAGTAGCCCATGAACGCATCCCAAACTATAAGCACAGCAACCAAATGACAGGTTTTTGCAGATATTTACAAGATACAGAAACAAAAGCAGGGCAAAGTGAGGTGCAAAGGGCAAAATGGTACTAAAAAGGAAAGAAGAAAACCACAGAGCCAGAAAGATCTTTACTGGATGGAAAAGTCAGTCTTCCATGTGAGGAGAAAAGAGCTGTTGCTGAGTTACTCCATTTCTAGCCTTGGTCTCTCCTAGAGAGAGGTTACCTAGCTCTGTGTAGAGAGCAAGGTGTTAGCTCCTTTTGAGGGGAGAAGGGTAGAGCTGGTCAGCTGAATGAGATGAATTATCCGCTTTTCTAGGATTAAAAATTTTGGCATTGCTTGTAGTGACTGTGGGATTTAAAGTGAGAAACCTTTGTTAAAAAGAATGCCTCACTGACTCATTTGTGACTGGCAGGGTTTTTTTTTTTTGCCTGAAGAGGGTTCAGTTTTGTTTGCAGGAGAAATTCAATGGCTTTGGAATTCATAAATTTTTCTCTTTCAATTTCTGCAAGGTCAGTGAAAGGTGTATTTCAAAATTTGCTGTTCAAGGTTTGCTTCTTCATGTTTTTCCACTTCAGAAAGGAAGGAGAGAGAGATAAAGTTAGCAAATGGCCTTGAAACTTTTTCACTCCAAAAGAGATTTCTGTCCTTGCCCCGTTTTCTTCCACCTGCCTGTAGACAAGAGGGAGCTTTGCCTACTCACTTGACTGACCTGTCACTTCCATCACTGACAGTTCTCTACTTTTGTGTGGAGATTAATGAATAATTTGTTATTTCTTCTGTCAAACTTGAAAGCCTCGGAGGTGCAAAGGACTCTGTAAGCTTGTAGTCATGCAGCTTTTCAACATGGAGACCCTTGTAATGCTGATAAGAATATCTTCTACTGAAGTGGTTGGATCTGGTTTGGCCATTGCATGGCTTGCTTTTTCTTGTGCCTCTAAGAGAGCATAGTAGCCTAGCATAATATCGGAGGCAAGTGTGCTGTTGAATATTGAAATGGCTAAGATGAAAACTGAGGGCTCAGTCCCTTAGCGGGACTTTGCTTGCACTCTTCTAACCTGTGCTTGGTATCCTTCATCTGTGGGAACTCTTCCTCACTCCTCTGCAGGAAATTGGCTCCAGTTGTAGGGTGGTCTCTAGCCTGTACTATCTACAATTCCTGTACATCTATCTTGAGAACCATGGAAAAAGTACCTATTTGTACTGTCTCAGTGGTTAAAACACTTCTGTGTTCAGTGAGTGTGAAAAAGCTTCTCAAGTTGCTCATGAGCAAGTGCTTCTACTTTGCAGGAGAGTTCACTGTGCTGTACAATGGAGAAATGGTACAAAACTGCAAGGAGAGGGAATCTGGAATTCTGGAATTCTGGAAAGCCAGAAAAAAAATTCTGGAGGAGAAAGGACAAGCAGCAGAGGGCTGCAGAGCTCAGGGAGCAACACAGCTTGACTGTGTTTTTGGAGAGAAACTTGTTGAGAGGAAGAAATCGGGATGCGTGATGTCGGTAATCCAAACAAAAATAGTTAATAAGAGGTGGAGGAATGGAAAGTTAGTGTTTTTTTGGCAAGGATTCCCATTGGAAACTAATATGTGAGAGTAAAACCAATAATATACATCAGTGAAATGTTAAACATTAAATAGTAATCTCCCATAAGTTCTGGGGCTCTATTGAAGGTACTTCACGTGACAACATTTGCTAAACAAAAATAATTCCAGTTTGGGATGTTTAAATCAGGCAGCACTTTGGCTATTTGCACATCAAAATGCAGCCTTTTCTAATGTTTATGGTTACACCTGTTACATGCAGCAGCTGGCAGATGCATCATGTAGAAATTGTTTCTCAATTGTTTTAAATAAAGATATTTGAAATAAATAATACTTTCTTGATTCTGAGTTTTTTTGGCACAGATAGGATGATAGATGGAAGCAGTAATTTAGTGAATGTCTTAAGTCATGGTCTTTATTTCAGTTAATGGTCTTTATTTACAAGGCTAATTAGTGCAGAGTGTCCAGAAAAAGTAGGCTTTGCCATGTTGGATCCATGTTTGGTGAGAATTGTGGACAAATTTTCAAAAGTTGAATGAGAAATATTATTTTTCCGAAGATAGGGGAAAGAAAAAAAGCCTTTAAATTTGTATGTCTCAAATCTCAGGCAGGCCTGACCCTGCCTTTTGGCCAAAGAAGTCTGATCAGGGCAGGACCAGATGAGTAATGTTTGTGGTGGTGCAAATCCCTGGTGACCCATTCTGAGCAGCTGCAGTTCCTAGTTATTGGAAAACTCAGGTTTTGACTAAGACAACAGCTGGGGTCTGGCAGGTTAGTAATAATAAAAAAAATTAGCATCATCATCTTGACAATGGCAACAGCTTTAAATGTTGACTAAGAAATTTAAAATTCCTTATTCCGGTTTTGCTTGTTGGCTAAAGGCAGAAAAAATTGGCAGTAAAGTAAATCCTCTGAATACAATTCACTGTTCAGTGTGTGTTGCTCAGGAGTAGCACAGTAGAATTAATTGGTACTTTTCGTATTAGAGTGATGAAGCAACTGGGTTTTTTTTCTCTGTAGATTTTTCCAATCCAGGGAGTTTTGTTCCTTTTGTAAGTTTTGCTCCCAGAGTAACATTATATGCATTATAAAGATGCCTCCTGGGGGATTTTAGTGCACTCCTGAGGTAGATGATAAAATATAAGGCAAATCCAGCTGTGAAAATAAGCCCCCTAGCCTATTATTTTAAGGCTGATCTAATCCAAAGTGTTTAATAATTGAGTGGATTGCGCAACATTCTTTTTTACCAATTTATTGATTTCAGTTACTGTTCTGGTCAAAAGTGATGCTGCTGGTGTTTCAGTTTATAATACTATCTTTCATAAACTTATAGCAACACTATCAAATGTATGAGAAAAAAAATGATGGGTTTGGGAAAGTATGTAGAGAAGATGGTATTTTGCAGGCCAGATGAAAAATAAATGTCCATACTTTGGATATTATGCCTCAGGTTGCATAACATTTTCATTTGGTCACCTTCTGCATGTACAGATATAAAAGCAGGACAGAAATTTCATTTTTAAAAAAGTTTGAGCTTTTTAAAAAGTCATCTTTTCCGGTTTTTTTTGGGTTTGGTTTGGTTTTTTTTGGTTTTTTTTTTTTGGCTTTTTTGGGGTTTTTTTTGGTGTTTTTGTTTGTTTGTTTGTTTGTTGTGGGTTTTTTTTGTTGGTTGGTTGGTTTGTTGTTTTGTTTTGTTTTGTTTTTTTTTTGCCTTTTTTGGGGTTTTTTTTGGTGTTTTTGTGTGTTTGTTTTTTTGTTGTGGGTTTTTTTTGTTGGTTGGTTGGTTTGTTGTTTTGTTTTGTTTTGTTTTTTTTTTTCCAGCCATGGTCATAATTTACTTTATGTTGAGCTATCAGAAGTGATCTGACTGCTATGAGCAGTGTAATGACTCCACTACTACTACTGCAGTAACAGTTATCCTAATGCTTCTGAAAGGATAGTGGGCATCACGTAGCTGTGAGAGGAAAAGATGATCTATTGTGCATTGACAAACAGAACCAAGAAGAGTGTAGCCTGCACCACTTTCAAATAAGAGGTAGAGGATAAACGAGGCATGTAGAAGATAGATGCCCTTCATATATGTTTTTAGTTTTTCTGGTTATTCCGTGATAACTGAATAAATGCTTCTAGACGTTGCCACTAAGATTACACATCAAATTACGTGCTCAGTGGCAGTTTGCCACTGCCAGGGGCACTACTGCATATCTAATCTGTTGCAGGGTTAGAGGCAGTGTTTTCTTTACTTACAGATGCATCTATAGAAGTTCTTTAAATTTTAGTATTATACATTCTGCAGTTTATAACGAAAAAATAGTACTGCTACTACATAGAAACAGAGTTAAACAATGTTTTGCTCAGTATTACTAATGAGTATTAATACATGGTTTTTGTAGGCTTATGTTTTACTTGGACTGCATTTAGTGCTGTTGAATCTACAACTGGAGCAGAGGAACTATAAATATTTGTAATTGGTCTCCTTTGGTTATCCAGAGTTACTGTACTAGATGTACATATGAAAATACCTCTGTTTTCTTTTCCTTGTGTTGGTTCTTTGCTAATCCATCTTTTTGTGATATTTTGGAGAGAATTTTAACCACTTTTCACAGATAACTACTTTAAAGATTTAATGATCTGTGCATCTGTGCAAACTAAATCAGCACACTTCATTCAGAGCTAGTTCAAGAGGAGGACAAATCTACTAGTCAGAGCCACAGCTTCTTCTCTGTAGCTAGAACTTGTCTACCATTCCTCAGGATTCTCAAATTGGTTTGTCAGTGTGCTCCAGAACTGTGTTGAAACAGGCTTCAGAGATCCCATGATGCTTTATGTGGGATATGTTTATGCTGATAATTGCACAGTAACACCTGTGTGACTATGTGTTAAGTTCTTTTATTTTCCTTCATGTTTTCAGCCTCTCTTCAGTGATACTTCCATGAAAACAGTTTGGTGAGGGTCTGATGCCACAATTCACTCCCACAGCATTGCATCACATCATTAAATTAATTACAGATGACCACAGACTAAATACTGTTCAAAATTGAACAGCCCTGCATAGGCAGGCCTTGAAATTCCAGAGAGCCAAAATTAACTCTGAATCCATACTTGGATCATTCATAGGCAGCTCATTGCAAGATCAGTCGTAAATTGTGCCTCAGTGACACTTTCACTACTTACAACTTTTGAGCGAAAGGTAGGGAAAGAGCAGGGAATGTTGTTTACATACTGAAACTGACATAGGCGTAGCTGCTTTCATGAACCTGCTGAATATGTTGCTATTTTATGGGTTGTGTGTAGCGATGTGTACTGCTAAGGTTAATAGTAATGAAAATAGAAATCCTGGAATAGAATAGTTTCTGTTGCTGAAGGAGTTAGGCCAAAGAAATTTAACTAAAATGTAAAACCTGTTGGTTATTTTTCCCAGTTAAACATTAACCTCAAGGGTTTATAACAGATGTGTCATATTTGAAAAATGTTGCTTCTTTGCAGTCACCAAGGGTACAGACTACCAGATTAATGACAAGCTTTGGTATTCATGTGCTGAAAAAGGGAAAAAATAAAGGCAAAGCTAATAGCCAGCCAATCACAGCTACAGCTGCTTAAAATAAAATTTATACCAATTTATGGATTCTTTAAGCCATGTAAATAGTGAAGAGGGAAAACACTTTCTGTGTTTTTAATGACATTTTTATGTTAAGTGCTTTTAAATAACTTAACATTTGAGGAACTTGGGCAGTTTTGATTCCTTGTCTTTTGTTATTGCTATCTATATTTATTAAATGTTTGAGCTTATTTAGCTTTAATAACTGTATGAGGAGATAACCTTGAATAAGATAATAATAATTATTTTAAAAGTTAGTATTTAGTATCTTGGAGGAGTCTGAATCAAGCATGCAGCTTTTCTGACACAAACAATCTGTGCAGTAAGATAGTAGCAGTTGGTCATTGCCTACTTATAAAAATATCCTAAGTTTAAAAGGTTAATGATTAAAAAAAAAAAAAAAGGGCAGCGAATTCCTGACAATAAAATAATTCAACTGACTTTAGCCTTCTACGTGTGATAGGGGTTTTTGCAACCTGACACAGTAACAACTTATTTGATCAATCTGACTGAAAAAACCAAGACTGTCTGGTTTGCTTTTATATTCTTCCTTGGTTGACTGACTAGTGGAATTATTCACCATAGTTTCATCACAGTATTCAACAGCTCCTCCTCCATGTGAAAGACTTCCAAGAAAAAAAATTATAAGTGAATGGGAGTAAAGATCATAACTCTCTTTGTTTGTTACACACGTGCTTTTGGTCAAGCTCACTATTACTTTCTTTTAACACAAAGGCTATTTTACAGGTGGAAAATGGAGGCATTTAAATCCACATTGTGAAACGTAGCCACAAATGTCACATTTCTCTGTGCTAGGATGTCCCTCCTCAGAATTCCATTTTTTTTTTTTTTTTAATTGCTTTCTTAGCACAAAATGAACCTAAATGGAAAACAAACTGGCCCTCCTGACAGTCGGTCTGAAGAAGTCTCTGACGGGTACCAGAACGGAACATGTGCAATTCCTGGTTCCTGCTGAGTGGTTTGGCCTTTAGAACTTCCTCAAGATCTCATGGGAAAACGATGTCAGAAGGGGAAATGGAATTTTTTTCTCCAGAACAAATCTATTTTTATTAACAAAAATATTATAATTAAGGCTTCATCATGGTTTCCACTCTCAGAGTTTCTGGTTTAAATGCTCATTGCCCTGTAAAGCTTAGTGCTCTTTAGGTAAGCAATTCCCAGGCTTTTCTAGTGCCTGAGAATGGCTATTTTGGGACTTTGCATTAATACAGTTTTCTGAGGGAGAGGACAAACAGAGAATGATGACAGTGACCTTTTTAATTTTATTTTTTTTTAATTTAAGCAAAACTTTATGATGAATGTTGAAGCTTGAACGTACTAAGTATATGCTGCTGAAGTGTTTCAGGTTTGACCGCTATATAAACTTTGAAACTACTGTATGTGCAGGATTCACTTTGAAGAATTATTAGGTGTATAAAATTAGTAGCTTGAGAGGGTCTGCTGCTTACATGTTTCAATAACCTTGTGTTTTTCTGTATCACATCTCATGATCAGGCATTAAGAAAGGATAGCATCATGCTAGCATGGTCTAAAATTATATTACCTTTCTGATTAGTTATTTAAGGAGTAACAGAAAAAAATATGTACATATAAATATTCTGATTTTTTTTTTAAACCAACTTGACTAAATGCAGATAAGATTCTCAGTAGTGAAGCTCTGTCTGGAAATTAAAACTCATTTTGTTAATCATTCATTTGAATACTTGAGGTACTTGAGGTAAAGTTTGACAGTATTGCTAGTTGTTGGGCGTGATTTGGTTTTTTGGGTGTCTGCTCCCTTCTCCCCCACTTCCAAATGCAAGTGTACTTTATTTTACTGTTTCTGAAACAAATTGAGCTATTTATCTGTAAATCTGGCCTTTGGAGGTTGCAAATGTTTTGATAAACTTGTCTTGAACAGTGAAAATTGCAATTAACAGAAAAAGGCTCTTTCTGACACAAGTAATCATCCAAATTGTCAGTCAGGGATCTAATTTCAAGTTAATGAGTTGAAAATAATTTCATCTCTCCCAAAAGACTTTGAAAATACTGGATCCTCCTGCCGACTGTGGGGTTTGTTTCTGTGTTTTAAGTGCTTCTGCCCTCTCCTTGTGCAAGGCCTCTGACTACTTCAAGGAGAGGATTTTTTACAAACTATATCAGGAGTGCAGCCAAATAGCCACATTATTTTAATTAAATAATCTTGCAGCTTTTTATTTTAAATGTTAATTGAAAGGCTTTTTCCTTACATGAGGAAAGCCTGAAGGGTTACTGCTTTCCTCTAACAGCTGCTCACATTGCTCCCACCTAGAGGATGGAGAATTGCATTCCTTTTGCTGATTTAAGTTCTACTAATGCTGCCAGTTGCAGCAGACAGACCCGACTGTGAATATTGACAGCATGTGACATCAGAAGTTACTATGTTTGTTTTAATGAATTTCCTTTGTAATATAGTTTTTCCTTTAATGGTGGAAACTTCACTTGAACTCTTGTTTTACATTTTGAGTAATTATTTAAAAAGCATTCCTTCTCAGTTTCTAGTGTTCTATTGGCAATTTTTTCCAAGCAGTGTGGGCTAGTTCTGTTTCTCTATGGGACTGTGGATTAAAACATCATGATTTAAATCTGTGGATCAGAGCAGAAAATTTGTTTGGGATTTAAAATGTATGATTTTGGGATTTGGGGACTGAACATTGGGGTAAAGGTAAAAATATGCTATGACTAAGTGGAGAACATGTGAATTAGAGGTTGTAATTATTTATTATACAAAAATGTGAGCGAAAGAAATTGTGGCCTCAAGAATGTGGCTTCTGTGGTTATGTTGCTACACTGTAATTTATTTCAGACACTAGAACAGCACTGCTGTCAAGGTAGTCTCCAACTTTGTATTTGTTAAAGCTAAATTTGTTTAATTGTGTTAATGACAAAACATCCATCCCCAAATGCACATCCACAAAATAGTGATAGAAATTTTTTTTTTACTGTTTTCTGCTAATGGTAATTTTAATTTCTATAAATTATTCTTATTCTTTTTGTGCAAGCATTATCAGTAATGTGTCATAGGACTGATTAATAGAGGACCTTAAGAATGCAAACTGAAGCATAATTGGTGTTGAATACAGACTAGATAAAAGTATAACTTTATGTACATTTCCTCTTAATTATTAAAATGCATAAAGCCAAACAGTTTTATTCAGGCATAACCTTTGTCTCTTAACATATGCTGCAGGTGAGTATTTTTTGTATGTAAGTGGGAACACTTGTGAAGGGGAAGGTTGATTAAAAGGAGTCTAAATGTGTCTGAGTGTAGCTAAGCACATATGCTTAATACTTAATAAACTTAGATATGTGTAACAGGCAGCTTTCCATTCCTTGCTAGAGGCTGGAGTCAGCCTTGACTTGGAATTGAAAGTTATTACTGATACTATGTAAGCTCAAACTGAGCTATTTTGAATAAAGCACAGAGTTTGCAGTATGTGTGTTGCATTAATGTTTTGGGCATGGGAAAGAGTATAAATCTTGGCTGAAGGTAAAAGTTAGCTGTTTGCTCATTCTAAGGATCTGGCCTTAGCTTGTACTACATCAGTTAAATCTACTTGCCTCTTAAAATTCTTGTATTTGCTGTGTTCTCTGTTGTATTGATAGAACTGCAAAGGCAGGATTCTGAGATGGTTTTCTTGTGGCTTCTTAAATCATTTCATAATGAGGATGATGAGCTAAGATAAATCACAAACAAGTGAGTTTTTGGAATTAGGCAGAAAATACGCTGTATAATACCTGTTTGAGCTGCATTTATAAACAGTTATCTTTGGTGTGTTTCATTTGATTCTCCATTGTATGTGTAAAAATGCCTGCACACAGTAGAAATATTGGAGATCTCTTTTAGTTCCTCAGTGTTCCAGACACTGGAACATTGCTGTGCCAACCCATGGCTAAACTCACATGGGGCCACTAAATTGTACGTTTGCTTTGCCCCCTTTTACCAGGTTCTTCTGTTGTCAGTTTTTCCACATTTCCCAAATATCCAAGCTCTGTTTGCCCCTTAAAATAGGCAATGATAGATCTATCCGTAAAGAGCTGTGGCTTAATGGATGAATGAGTAGGCACGTGAAGTCAAGGCTGTGATCAGCTTGAAGCGTCCATCAAAAGTTTACATGAACTTTTGGGGGCTCCTGGGGTCTTACCACTTGCATGACTGTGGTCCCTTAGAGAGAGAGAGGCCAAAGCAATTACTGGCATCTCTCTCCCATAACAACTCCATGCACGTTTGTCCTCACCAGACCTGCAATCTGAGTAGTTACGTGATACTTTCTCAACGTCGTCAACACATTTGAAAGGATCATCTGGACACTCTTCAAATGTTTGTTCCCAGCTACAAACACTTGTGGCTTGCCTTGAAACCCTTTTGGATAAACCACAGACATTTGAGCCTGGGGTTACTACTTGAAACATGCATGACAAATGTGTTGATTACTTCTACCTAACTGTCATTCAGCTTAAAGAAACAACCCACAAACCAAAGGCAAACCACCAGAACGTTCAGGTCTGAAAGGCTAAGGGTTATTTAGTTTTATTGCGGCTGGAAGGTTGACACCTTTCAAAGCCTCATGCAGGCAGGGCCCTACTTACTGTCTGGAGAAGCAGAGGGGCAGTGCTGCAGTGCAAGGGGAGCCTTATCTTTCAGAGAAAAATCCTTGCAGCCATCCCTTGACCCCCTTTTGGATTATCTGCCCCTGCCTGATTCAGGAGGAAGGGCCTGAATAAGAAACAAACCCAGTGGGAATTCCGAGTGTTTCCTCTAAGAGTGAGTCTGCTTTTAAAAGCAAAAGATCCCTGGTATTACTACAGAACTACAATATTGCACTTCTGTGGCTAGTTTCATTAGGTGAAGTTCTTAAATTTCCTATTTAAAAATACTTTAAAAAGCTTGCAAGATTTCTTATTTTAAAACTTGTAGATGAAGAGACATCATTGTACAACAATTTTGATCCCTTTCGCTATTTCAGTGCTGCTGAGGACATTTGTGTGTGGGAGTAACTTAAAATTTCTTAGGTATGCGAATATGCCTATGGAAGTCAGTAGTACTTAAAATTGGACATGTTTGCAGGTTTTGACTTCTAGGCTTCAGCACAGAAAACATTTTCGGGGGAAAAATTTTATTCTGTAAGAATAATCACAAAAATTGGAGTTTGCTGGAAAACCTGCTGACAGGTTTATGGACAAATGAAAGCCTTTTCTGGTATACTAGGTCTGGGAATGTTCATGTACCTGTTTCAGTGAGACCCTTTCTCCAGTGATGAGCAGGCAATGAACCTCCTTTCAGAAATGAGTGTTCTAGTGTTCTGGATAAATCTTAAACTGTCAATCTAGAGAGCACTAGGAACAGTATAATCTCTGTGTGTTTTTCAAAAGAGTGAAATGAGTGAATTTTAACTTTGCACTTTTCCCCTGAAGTGAACAGCCCAGTCATTTTAATGATAATGGTATTATCACTTGTGTGCGTTGAGTAAGGTACGGGGTGTCATTTTGTAGTTGTACTGGAGCTTCAGGACAAAAGCTTATAAATAAAACCGGAAAAAAGATCATGAAGAACTCCAAAGCATCAGGTAGAACAGACGTTCCTGCATAATGAAAGTAATTGATACAATTAATAGAGGACCATTGATAGAGTTGCTTTAGTAATGCTAAACAGTTTGTTATTCTCTCTTTGCATAGGGAATGTTTATGTCTAGAGACTTTTCTTTGAGAGTTAGTTGTTTTCTCTGTCATTGTGTTTTATATATCTAGGAAAGAAATGAGATGATAAAGTAACAAGTTGAAATAGAGCTTTGTGGAATTTGACTGCAAATGGCTACAGTTCTCTGGGAGGATGTAAGCATTTTCTTCAGTGTGCTGCATCAGCTTTGGTTGTCCTGGCAGTTTTCCCTGAAGGGGCATGTTGGCTGGCAGTGTGTGGGATGAAGAAGTGCCCACAAAAAAGGCCAGATCTCTTCAGCTGTGCTGAGCTGATGTTGTAAAGACTGCCCAAGCAAAGGAAGAAGGCTGGGAATGTTCTCGTGGAGCACTTTGGTTGCTAGCAAGAGTGCTACTTGATTTGATTAAGTAGCAAGAATCTACTTGATTCTCCCCTGTGCACCCCCCCAACATTTTAGGGTGCACAAGGTTTAAATGTCTGGAAAAAATTATTTTTGACATGCATTATAAAGTCAGATAATATAGCGTTTAGGTCTAGAACTGCTTCTGTTACTTGACAGTGGTGAAGTAACGGCAGCACAGTTTGTTTTAGAAGAGATTTTGTTAAGGTGGAAAAAAAAAGTTATCAGAAGGCTGAACAGCTAATGGTTTTGGTATGAGTGCTCCTTGAGTCATTTGTCTTGAAGCAAGATGTTTAGTTTGGACTTTTAACTTTATAAACTGTATTTCTCTCGAGAAAATAGGAATGGGTGCTAAAACAATCTGTAATTTCATTTCAGTTAGAACTAAAAACAATAGTCAAAATTGTGAATGTGTCTATGATGTTTTCTTGAAAGTAACCTGTCCAGATAGTTTTACGGAATTCAGTGGAGAAATTAACATCGTGTCTAAATAGTGATGGATAGATGATCACATAATCCAAATGTACCTTATAACATGCCTAATTTCCCATACTAATGTCCTGTGGAACACTCTTACTATTTCAATGAAGGTCAAAACATATGATTATATAGATACTACTGAGTCTACATAAAAGACTTCCTTTTTTCATGTTGCTTTATTTAAAGATTTTAGGTTTGCTTGGTTTTTTTCCCATGGACCTTCATGCTTGTCAAAATTGTTAACATACTAGCACAGTAGACTCTTTTCTGCTACTTCTGTAGTATTGCCCACAATGGAATGCAAGAAAAGTAAAACACTCAGTACTTCTATATCTTAGATGCTTTTACATAATTGATATTTAAAAACAACTTAGCTTTTTTTTAAAGTACGACTTGGTCATAATAGACTCAAATTTCCCTCTATACACAAATAATTTTGTCATTCTTTTTTGTTCACCTCTACAGCTGTTTGATTGGCAAAGCTAACCAACCTCTCCAGGTAAAAATGAAGTCCTAGAAAACCCCAAGTCCACATGAGTTTTAAAGAGCCTATGCTTGTACTTCAATATCTTTATACATTTTAAACATAGTCTATGGATTTTTGAGATTGTGTTTGCCCAAGTGCACACCTTTTGTGCTATGATCTCTTGAGGGATCCTCATGCTAAGGAGTTTTTAGAGAAATTTCAGATGGTTAAGGAAGCAATTTCCTCCTTCAGTCTGTGCTGAATCATTTTTCTAGCTGTGGACATGTCTTATCTCTGGATAAGATAACTATTCGTACTATATGGGGTTGTTAACTCTCTTGTGGCACTTCATTAGCTGTGATACGTTAATCCTTTGGTTTGGTCATTTTAGCTCTCTTAATTCTTTTGCTTCTGAATTACATACTATGTGCAATGTTGGTTTCTAAGTGTTTTCATACATAAAGCTGTTGAACTGAATCGCATCAGAATCTCAAAAGAAGCAGCACTGCCTTAATGTCTGGTGTGGTTTCTCTATTAAGACAGGAGAGTTTGGGGATCACTTTATCCATCTCACATGGGGTTTGGAAGTCTTAATTTCAAATTTCATCCGTTGTTTGCCTAGCAGATTGGAAACTGGAGAAAATGGTCAGGGAAAGTAAAGGAATCAATAGAAGTGCTTATGAAAGAATGGTCATTGGCAAGGTGGTGTTTTTTTATTTAGAGTATTTTTAGTGGACATGGTCAAGATCAAGGCGACACTTCTAAACAGGATGTTCAACATGCGCAGGGTACGAACAAATGTCCTTCCTTTTGCTGACCACAAATATGATTATCTTTAGGCATATGAAGAGCTCCTATTGGCTTCATTGTACTAAATCTTTTAGTAGAAGTAGCATGTATAAAAAATTGAACAAGATTGTGCAAGGAGCACTATATGGTTTGTTCTTCAAGGCCTGTGTTGGTTCCACAGGACTTGAGGGGTGAGGGAGAGTCTTAGGTGAACATGACGTTGGTCATTGACTTAATTGGATGTAGCTTTGTACTTTTGTTATAATACAAACAAATCAGCTTTGCTATTTGAAGAAAGACACACTGGAATAGTATGCACTATAATATACACTCACTGTGTAGGGCCTGTGACCCAATTTAATGATGCAAAAAATTTACTTAATTGTGTTAAAGAAACGGCTGACAAAGCATTGTCACGTAATTGAGGTGTAAGCACTTAAATTGACTTGTATAAAATTACTTGGTATTGTATATTTGCACTGAGATTTTGACACTTGTCTTGTTCCAAAAAAAACAAAGGAGGAAGTAGAGGGGGAGATGCAAAATGGAGATACAAAGTAGACCCTTCTTTGTACTCAAGCAGTCGTGTAATGGGACTGATAGGGTCTTCGGAGATGATGCACATTATTTTTTCATGTGTGTGTCTGTTTTTCTTGGCTAATGAAGCATCACATCCAGTGTTTATGTTTGTGTGTCGTAGATCTGCAGCAACACTTACAATTCATTTGTCAATTGTATTTTCAAATTGAAGTAGAAAGAGGAAAAAATTACACACTCTAAGAAACGTAACTTCTGTAAGTCATGGTCCTCATGGGAACACATGATCCCACATGGAGAGATCCTTGATTGCTACCAATAACTTCTATATTTATCATTTAACTCAGGGGGGACCAGCATGCTTTTCAAGCCACCACTTAAATATCCCAGTCTCTATGCACAGGCCTTTGAGATGAGGGCAGTGGTGGCTTCATCCAAGTGCAGAAATCCATCCGTAAAAGTTAGGATGAAGAATAGTGTCTACAGGTGATGTTTCTCTTCAGGCTTCTCATTCTATTTTTCTCTTTCTCTGTCTCCTAAGCCTGATAAAGCAACAACCTGTGTGACCAAAATAAAGTAACAGATAAGAAAAGAAAAATATGAATCAAAAAAAATAAGATATTGTGGCAATTTTGTAGATTTTCATAGCATACCATTGGTTATGTGTTTCACTCAATAGACAGTTTTTTAAATGGTAGCATCCTTGATCATAAATTTGTGTTGTGTTTTATGTAAGAATATGTCATTGGTATTTACCTAAAAATAGGTCATGTTTGGAGAAGAAGGTGTACTAGTACTGAAATTGCCTCTTCAGATGAATGATTGTCCCACTGACTGCACAGTACTGTTGTGGTTCACTAGGTTGACACAACACGGGAAATGAAACTTGAAGCACAGTATGGTTATATGCAGCAAAACATTGCAATTTTTGCTGATGCAGTTTACGAAAAGAGTTTTGAAGTAACAAAACTAGAACCTTTGTTAGAGTGAACAGAACTCCTGACAGGCTGCCCAGTCCTAGTCCTCAGCCAGTAGGTCTTCCCAGAGCTCTGCTGAATCCTTAGCAAGCAAGATCTCTGTTCAAGCACTGAGCCATTTTCTTTTGTCCTCTACTGATGTTAGTCTGGTCACTGGAGTAGAAGATGAAAAGTTTTTGTATGGAAATACCTGGAAATAATTATAAAGATTTGTCAAGGTTTCAAACCTACTAATTTCCACAGATCCTTTAACAGCTTTGTTCTTCAGCTTCATGTTCTCATGTAATTTATATCTTGTGATGTATCTTCAGAGGTAGAATAGGTTAAGGAAATTAATCTGAAGGAGGTGACTTTTTCTTTTGCTGTCTGATTCATACACATTGTGTAGGAAGCGTAGGATAAGACAAATAATATTTTTCTGAGTAATTATATTAATTTTTCAGTTGGAATGAACCTTGGAAAGCAGATGCTTTACTTGAGGATTATCTTCCTTCATGAATGTTTTTCTAAATACTAAATACAAAGGTTCATTTGTGCAATCAAGTTTTAAGCTTGGAGTTGTGCTGTACTGTAAGGCTCATTTGGTCCTGAGAATAATTTGCTGTAATAAATATTGCTGAAGCCGTGCATTTGGAGAAATAATCTGGGCTGTTTAAATCTTGTTTGCAATAAGAAACTGCACCCGTTCGTGGGTTTCCTGGAGGACACGCTTACCTTGATAAGCTTTTTAATGAGTATGTCCTATTCCTCATTTCTCTGGCAGCCCTTCTATCAGCTGTATGTGAAAGGGAGCATTGTGCCTCCAACACACACATTGTTCTGCCTTCTCTGAACCTGGATGAGAAGAAGTTCTTTTCTTCTACGAGTGTGTGGGGAAAGCAGGAGAAATTTCTGTTAGGATTTACTGCCACCATACACAGCGCAGTAGGCCAAAGTATAATCAGGGCTCTGTTCTGCAGTCCAACCTGGCTCACCAGTCCCATTTGACCTCCTCCCTCCTAGTTATACACACCTTCCTTCCTTCCTTCCTTCCTTCCTTCCTTTTTTTTCTCTTTTATTTTCACGCTGCAGAGGTTGAAGTGCCAGACCCTGCAAACTGATAAGATAAGAACCACATGGTGCATGCCATAAGCCAGGGGTCCCTACTGGGTCCACTGACGCACGCAGTCCTCCCCTGATGTCAAACAGCTGATAAGTAGCACCTTGGCTTCAATCCCAAACCTCTGTGCCAAGAGGGGAAAAAAAAGCTCTTTGTCTGGAAAAGGCAGCTCTGCTGAGATATTTTTTTAACATCTTGCTGCTTTTCTTGAATTCAGGCCAGAGTTCTGTCTGTTTAAACTATTTAGCATTATTCCTGAATTGTTTGGCAAGAATAGATGTCCGCTCAGAAAAGTGTGTTTAATTCATCATGCGTGATGTATATTTGACTGTACTTGCAGCATCAGACACACAATACAGCGTGCAGTGTTTATAAAGCGTGATAGCCAAGCCCACATTACAGTGCTGTTTAAAGCTATATGAAGCTTACTTTTCAAGAATCTAGTATCTGATCATGAAGCAGAACAACAACAAAAAATTACAAATTTAAGACTGCATTAATGATTAAAAAAAAGGGTTGGATATGAAAATGATTCCATAATAAACAGTACTCTTTGAAGTTCTTGAACTTTATTGTTTTTGTTCATCTTTATAGTTCTTATTTTTTGATTCTCTGTATTAAACTGCAAGTTTAGTGATTCAGATTTTGAAAGATGTGCTCCTGCTTTAGAAGTATTACATTTTCTGTTGTTAATTTTTCTCAACAAAATAACTTTGTGCTGAATAGTGCAGGATATTAAAACCTTTAGAAATAATATGAGGTCATGAGCTTACATGACTTCAAAGCTTTAAGTGTTGTAGTATTTTTAAGATAGGAAATTGAATGTGTTTCACAATTGTGCTTTTTTTTGTATACTTATTCAGCCCTGTTGTTTGCAAACAGCATGTTCATCTATATAAATGTTTCAAAATTTGTGTTGCTATTTGGAATTTCTATATGTGTGTCCAATTTTTCTAACTTCAATGTTCTTGTGGGTGTATTTATAGGTCTATACAGTCACGGTTTTGTTTCACGCTGCTGTAAAACCAAATCCAAAACAGACATGCCAAGATAACCCAATTAATTACAGGACTCCACAACCTGAGTAGCCACTACAGTGGCTACTGTTGTTGAAACCCCCTGAGGCAGCTAGCCTTTGAAATGTTGCTGCTGTAATGAAGCAGTGGCAGGATGGCACTAACATGGTTATCCTGGGCTAATAATTCAAATCCTTATCCAAAGCTTTTTTTGGGAAGCTACTTGGTTTCAGGAAATACCTCATAGCTCTTTTGGAGGTATACTTTTAATGCTACCTGAACCAAAGCAGATGTGTCTGTGTGTTATGAAGCACAAGGTTGATGCTAACTTTAATGTGTCATTTTTAGTGATGATAAATTGAACATCAGTGTATGTGTTATATGTGCCTTCTTGGATATGTTATTAAAGTATTTAGACTCACTTTGGGCTACTTTGTGTATAAAGCCATATATCTTACTTGTCATCCATTTGCAGAATTTCATCCATTTATCATAGGACCAAAAGTTTGTGTGCGTGTGTGTGTGTAATGTTTAAAATGCCAAACATGAAGGTCTGCTGCAAAACAGCTTTTCACAGTTGCATAGGATTATGCTAATGCTCAGTGCTGCTCAAAGTACTGTTTTGGGTATCTGAAAGTATAATTTCTCTGGGGACTGGCACTCTGGCTGTATAGGCATTGCTTGCAAAATTCAGCTGGATTTCCAGTCAGGAAGAGCTTCCAGGATTTGTGCCTGAGTGGCTCTGAGTTGGATTGGATGCACAGCATCAAGTGTTCAGGGCCAGGTTGGATGGGGCTTTGAGCAACCTGGTCTAGTGGAAGTTGTCCTTGCCCATGGCAGGGGAGTTGGAACTGGATGATCTTTAAGGTCCCTTCCAACCCAAACTATTCTATGATTGTAAAAGACTATGTTGCTTCTCAAGTATGTAGTTGTTTTAAGAGATACCAAATCAATGTGAAGTGAAATGGGGGATCAAGTGATCCATTACGTACTTTTGACTGCATTAGAAGTCAGAATGAACGGAGTGTGGTTTAAATTAAGTGCACCTCTGACATTTCGGGAAATTATTACTAGAAACAAATGATGCAGTGAATTCATTATTGCACAGTGCTTTTCTACCATATGATAGTGGGTTTTGTTTTCTGATTGTATGGAAGGGTTTCCCTTGGCTCTCTTCCCTTTCTTAGTCTGGTTATTGTATTCTTAATTCTCAAAAGAAAGTCTACAAAAAGTGGTTTGTGAATCCTCTTCATGGAAAAGAAAGGAGGGGTGTTCTCATAGTTCTCTACTGCTGGTTTCTAGAGACCATATTCACTCTAGAATACTTTTAAAGAAAATATATTATGAAACATGAGGCTTGTTAAACCGTTAACAACAAAAATACAATAAAAGAGAGATCCAGTTATTGTCCACATACCTATGTAGTTTCAAAATTGTTACATTTATAAAAAGCCTTTGTCTGAAAAATCTGCTTATACTTTGCAAGAGAAACTACAGATAGAAATTGTAATTAATAGAGGCCAAATTTCATCAGCTGACTTCAGCAGGATGCTGTTTCACCCTAGGGGTTCAAGAATAATTATCACCAGATAATTTTAGAAAGAATTGCAATTATTGTTTTGAAGTCAAAAACATTTCACAAGTCCTCAGTGGAAGCTATCATACATAGTATTAATTTCCTATGTATTGTGACACTAAATAGTTTATATTCATGAAATGTTAATGTTTATAAAATACAAAATAGCTTAAATTCTCATTTTATCAGTTAGAATCATTTTAATAATAGCATAAAAAGATAATTGTGTTTTAATGTGAGTAATTGCATAATTTTTGTCCTTTAGCAATTTGGAGGCTGAAATGGATTTCATTATAGTCAGCAGCATGATCTCACTGTCTATAAGGAAAGCACCAGGCTGTGTACTCTTCTTTTGCTTTTGCTACAATGGTTTTTGTATTGCTTATATTAGTTAAAATTCATGAAATAATTTTCTTCTGAGTAAAATTAACTTTAAAAGAGATGCTGAGTTTTACTGATCAAACCCCTTTTAGGATAACTCAGCTTTTTATTTTAAAATACAGGTTTTTGTGTGAAGAATAGTCTGGCAATATATTTGTGATGTTTTAGATGTTTTAAAATCTGTATACAGGACATGAAAAATGACATTAGAGGAGAAGGATGAAGGTTATGTAATGCGGAGTAACTGAAAGTATGTACCACTTAATAAAATAATCAGAAATGGTGAGATGTAAAATGAGGTATAGCTTGTGTGAATCAACCCCCAAGATGTTCCTTACAAAAAGCCTAGGTGTTTGAGCCAGAGGGAAGTTGTAAGTGAAGTTGAAATGTGCACTTAAAGCTGATCTCATGACTGTAATATGGTAAGCTACAACTGAACATTTTATACAGCTGTATTAACAGTGCTGAGTAGGAGCATTTCTGGAAGTCAGTTACAGCCTAAGCAGCAGTATTTGATGAAATTCTTCTTGATTTCTTTGTTCAGGGCTTTAGTTCTCTGGGGGCTGCCCTCTCCCTCCCAGTCAGTACAGTGTTTTGGTTGCCTGCTGCTGATTCTTTCTCCCAGGCCCAGCAGGCATGCTCGCACCCATGCCTGGGTGTGCTGTATTGCTGTCCTGGCCAGAGAAGAACTGCTTTCTGTGAGGCAATAAGTTTGCAGTGTGGCAACACTGCTTGGGAATGGGATGTGCATTTTCCCTCCATGCCCTTCTGTGCTTCCTCTGTGCCTCTGAGAGCCTCTCCCAAGTTCTCATCTCTTGGTGATTCAGAGGGGGTACCAATAATAGCTGTCCATCATTACTGTGACTTGAATGTGGTAGTGGTTTCTAATGATAAACTGAATATTTCTTGTGCTCTTTTTTATCTCCTCCTTCCTTCTCTTGTACTACTTCAGGCTCTTCTGTTTCTTGGTTTGGGAGCTGCTATAGTGAGCTATGGAACTTTTATCTCAACTTTAATGCTGTTCTGTGCATTATCACGGATAAAACAGGGAGCTCACATTGAAATTATACTGGGATTACTTTGCAAAGTGAACAATGTTACTCAAAGAATAATTTTCTCTTGAGCTTAACAGCACATACAAGACTTGGGCTACATTTATCTCATGTCTTTCATGGAAGATGGTGTTAAACATGATGGTATGTGTACAAATATCAGTGGATGCCACCAGGCAGGAGAGAAGTTGCAAAGAGGGTATATGAATCAAAAATCTTGATAAAGTGGAGTAGTTATCTATAATGAACCAAGTAAAGAATGACAAATAACACTGAATACAACATATGTAAATATCAAATCAGAAATAGGCAGATATAAGTAATGCAGAATCAGATATGGGGACAGTAGTATATAGCAAAACAAGTGAGTCAAAGTATGGCACAAGTCTTAATAACAGAAATATTACAGATGAAATTTGAAAAAGGAATTTCCCTCTCTTCACCACTGGTGAAGCCAAAATAAAGCGTATGTTGAAAGACAAATCTCTGTGGTACCAATGAGTTAGAATCCAGAGGAAAGCAACAGACTTGTAGGAGACTGAGAAAACATAATAAATTTTGATCCATCTAAAATAGAGTAGATGGACTGAAGAGGGCAATGTAGAACAAAGCCCTCAGTTTGAGAGAACTTGGTACATGGAGCAAGGCAGTTGTTTTCTGTAGGAGGTCATGGTATCACAGGAGAAAACCTCAGGGAGACACTGACTAAATAGTAGGAAATACTTTGACAGTTAACCAATATAAGCTGGAATGGTTGCTACCATAGACGTTTAGGAACAGCTTTCAAATGATATCTAAGAAGGGGTACACTTAAACACTTGATCTTGTTTCAGATCAGAGAAAGAAAGGTAAAGATTCTCTCATATTCTGTGTTTCTGTGCTGTTTACTGTGTAATTTGGTCCTTTTTTTAAAAATAACCTCTATCTTTGAATGTATAAATGTATGGATTTAAATTCGTAAGCTTTGTAATAGTGAAAATTGCACTTTACTTTGTTTACACTAATTAAAAAAAAAAAAGACAACAGACAGTGAGTGACTTTCATTTAAGCTCTTTAGTCTTTCCCCTGAATCTTGGCAGCAATTAGGAAAATGCAAGATTTATGAGATTTTTAGAAATCTCCTCCTGCTTTTTCTTTCACAGAGAACAACAGTTTAAAGCTGTCTTTCACAGCTCTTTTATTTCTTCCAAAACATAATTTGGTATGAGAACACTATGCTGTTAAATTAATATAATTAAGCAGTTTTGTTTGCTTTTACTTTCTGCTCTTTATAAAATGTCTTCCAAAATCCATTAGAAAGCACCTATAATCTAGGAGAGGGCAAGAATTTGCGCAGTGTTTGCTTAAATGGTACCTCAGATAGAAACCTGTTGTTTACAGAAGGGACAAAATATTCCTGATGTGTACATAGACTAAAGACAACTGAAAGGTCAGTATCTCTGTCCCCAGCTGTAGAAAAATGCAAGATGAAGACAGCAAGGAGCAAAGACAGAAGAAGCCAAGTGGTCGGGCAAAGAGATCAGCTGAATATTTGAGTTTCAGATCACGAGAGAATTTGATTATGGCAAGTCTGGAAACCAGCATGTAATTTTCAAATTGTTACCCTGACAGTGGCTGTAGGAAGTCTGTGCTGGAGGTGGCAGAGGAGGGGTAGAGGTGGGGGGAGAAGAGAGGTGATAAAAGCTTAAATAGTACGGCAGCAAAATATAGCCACAGTGTTCAAACTTTGTGAAAAATCTGTGCATTTAATACGGCATATGGGGAATTACAGAAGTCTGGACAGGAAATAATTTAGGTGTGAGTAAAGGTGTATTGAGGAAGCCTGACATAAGGTGTAATGTAGTGTGCATTTGTGGTGCATTATTGATTTTGTTCTAATACAAAATGATGGCTGTAAATCTAAAATGCAGCCTTTGGAGAGATCAGGTATGTTTTGGATACGACCTTGGTGAAAATGGTAGATAGGCTACCACTGCTTATAATGCAATTGTTCAAAATAATATTCAGCAGTTTAGCCAAGGGGTTGATGTTTTCAGATGGTCAGTGTTCCATGGAGAGCTTAGGCTAAGTTGCAGCAGATGAATCACAGAGTCACAGAATATGATGACTTGAAAGGGACTTATCAAGTCCAACTCCTGACCCTTCACAGGAACATTCCCAGGAGTCACACCATGTGCCTGAGAAAATTGTCCAAATGCTTCTTGAACTCTGTCAGGCTGGTGCTGTGACCACTTCCCTGGGGAGCCTGTTCCAGTGCCCAACCACCCTCTGGGTGAAGAACCTTTTCCTAATATCCAACCTAAACCTCCCTTGACACAACTTCAGGCCATTCTCTCGGGTCCTGTCACTGGTCACCACAGAGAAGAGATCAGTGCCTGCCCGTCCTCCTCCCTCATGAGGAAGTTATATCTGCAATGAGGTCTCCCCTCAGCCTCGTCTTCTCCAGGCTGTACGGAACAAGTGACCTCAGCTGCTCCTCATACAGCTTCCCCTCAAGGCTTTTCACCATCCTTGTGGCCCTTCTTTGGACACTCTCTAATAGTTTAATGTCTTATATTGTGGCACCCAAAGCTGCCCCCAGCACTCGAGGTGAGGCCGCCCCAGTGCACAGCAGAGCAGGACAATCCCCTCCCTTGCCCGGCTGGCGATGCTGTGCCTGATGCCCCCCAGGACAGGGTTGGCCTCCTGGCTGCCAGGGCACTGCTGACTCATGTTCAACTTGCCATTGACCAGGACTCCCAGGCCCATTTCTACAGCACTGCTGTATGGTCTGTCCATACATCCAGGGCTTTCTCATCCCAGGTGCAGAATCCGGCACTTTCCCTTGTTGAACTTCATATGGTTGGTGATTTTTCAGATTTGTTGAGGTCTATCTGCAAGGTCTTCCTGCCCTCCAGGGAGTCAACAGCTCCTCCCAGTTTTGTATCATCTGTGAACTTGCTCTGTGTCCCTTCCAGTCCTGTATCCAAGTCATTTACGAAGACGTTGAAGAGCACAGGGCCGAAGATGGAGCCCTCTGGAACCCCACTAGTGACAGGTCCCCAGTCTGATGTCACCCCATTCACTGCAACCCTATGTGCCTGACCCATGAGCCAGTTGCTCACCCACCCCATGACGTGTTTATCCAGCTGTGTGCTGGACATTTTGTCCAGAAGGATCCTGTGAGTAACAGAATCAAAAGCCTTACTGAGATCAAAAACATTACATCAACTGGCTTCCCCGATCACCTAGGTGGTCTACCTTATCATAAAAGGAAATCAGATTTGATAAGGAAGACTTTCTGCTCATGAAGCTATGCTGAATGTGCAGTTCTATCCTGGCTGATTTTTTTTTCCAGTGGCTGGCAGACAAGTTCTTTCTTCCTAAGTACTGAAGAAAATACCTTAACAGAAAAAGAAGGAGTAACAGGAGGTTTCACTTCAAAAGATGGTGAGGTTACAATTACAAGCAGACAAGCTTGAACTTCATGGACTGAAGGAATGCAGCATGTGGATTAGAAGGAAGTAGTGATGGGACAGTTGTTGCCTAGAGCTTCTAGCTGTTGTTTTGCACTGCCTGTACATCAAACAGAAAAGTTTTGGACACCCTTGATTTAAATTCATTTAAACTGACAATCTTCCTTGTATCACTTGAAAGCCACAATGTTATTACAGCGGTTTGTTTTAACTTGGTTTGAATTATCCGAATATGTAAATTCTTTCTTTCCACTAAGTGGTAGGATTTACAAAACAACTGAAGCATATTGGTAACTGTCATAGAAATAAATGCTGCTGCGGCTTCTACAGGACTATCCCTCATTTAAAAAGCTTATTAAAGCATCTGCCAGCTTTTTGTGAGGGTATACTCTCTGCAAGTTTTGACTGTTTTCAAGTTCCAAATTAAATTCCTGTTATTGCTGTGCTACCTATGTTTGTGAAAAGCTCTGGGATACTTTCTAGGGGATATGACATCTGTGAGAACATCTCCTTTTTTCCAGAAACAGTGACGTTTCCCTCTAGTGTAAATTATTTGATTAATATTCCTTTATCTCATCAAAGAGGATCTTTCACTGAGAATGTGTACCTTCTGCAGGTATACAATTCAGTAGAATTTATAAATGAGTTCCCGAATCTATAAATAATTAAGATTTGTACCATGTCTTTATTTAATACAATACGGTTTTGGAAATATCCATAGAATCACTGCAGTATTTCAATCTGCGTTGATTTGGCTTGCTTTACGTCTGCTTTTTAGGGTGAACTGGAAAGTGTGAACACTTGTTGCTGTTCTCAGAGTTTATGGTTGATCTGAAAAGTCACTGGGGTCTGAATATTTCAATTGCTCTGTTTTTTGGATAAGTAGAACTAAAAAAGGTGACTGGGTGACTGCACATTCAGGACAAGGCAACATTGCAGTTAACTCCCACTGAGTCCAATAAAAGTATATGGGAAAGCTTTGCACTTCTGAAAATAAGGTTAATTAGATGAGGGTCTTGAAATGCTAGGCTCATAAATGTGAGGCCCATCACAAACCATTTAAAATCCTCTATTCCCCTCATGTGATATATTTATTTTCATGTAACTGTATTATTGAGATTTTTTTGTCCATAGTGATAATTTGATCAATGTTGAGCCCTTGGGATATAAGATTACTGTGTGTGTGTAGTAATGTGGAAAGTAGAAGAAAATGACCGACAGAAACTTTTCCTCTCTTGTCAGTAGCAGCGTCTCTTTAAATGAACGGAGATAGGTGCTTACGAGCAGCCAGAATTTTAGCTGTACAAACTATTTGTTTGTGAATGTGGAAGACAGACAGTACTTCAGATGATTAAAAGGACCCGACACATATTGCATTTGAAAATGTTTATGCAGGATATGTACTGTAAAGTCATTCTGCACATGAGTATAAATACTGTTAGATCTTTTCTTAGGAGTTGTAAATAATGTACAAGGTTTTCAGTAAGAGACATCAATGGTGAAATATTTATTTGGTATGAGTTTATAGCTGTAACATTAAGACTAAAATACGGACCTGAGTTAATCTTTAAGTGTCAGAAATAGTATAAGATTTTAAAGCTCTGTGAGTTTATAACATAAAATGAGGTAGTAATTTGGACTCCTCCACACTTAGAGGGAAAAAAAATGCAAGAATCATTTAACTTCTCTTTTTCTTTTAAATGATCATAAAATTGATATTCTTGAATGTCTGTGGGTTTAATTAATTAATGCTGGAGGTAAGGTAATATTTAAATAGAAAGAGATTGTAAAAGAGATGTAAACATAAAAAAACCCCTGTATTTATTTTTTTTAAAGATGGCTCTTTGCTTTGTTTTCAAATAACAGGGTAGTGACTGTGGGCCCTAAAAATACAAGTTTACCCAGTGTTATTTACAGCTTGATAGACTTCAATTATAGGAAATGTGGGAGGACAATAGTTTAAGAACTAGTTATTTCTTATGACAAGATTAGTGTTGTTTAAAAAGGAGTGACATTAAAGAGCATACAAACTGCATCACTGTTTTTTTCTATCTTCAGGGGCAATCTGTTTTTTGCAAATAAAAACTGAGGATGTTTTGAAGATTCTGCTTCTAATAATCCAGCCATTACACTGCTCTTAATTTCAGTATCATTGTTCTGAACTAGAAAACAACTTCCAGCATCAAGGCACCATGACATTGGCTTGTTTTCTTGTGAGTGCATGTGGTGCATCTGTAATTTTTTTCTTTTAATCAAGTAGTACATTTTTTCTCATGATGCTACTTTAAAGAAACCCAGACGTACGAAAGCAAGATGAAATCAGTGCTATATTTGGCATAAGAGTAGTGTGTATCTTTTGGTGCTGTTCCCTCACTGTTCTAATTGGGTGGAAAAAAGAACTTCACTTTTCATGACCCAACAAAAATGCCGCTATTCTGGGTGAGGTTTCTCCATGAGCAAAACAGTCAGAGCCATGTTTTAGTATAATGAATTCAGCTGTTCATCTGCTTCCTAATGCTCCCCAAAGCAAGCTGTGTATGTGCCTACCACCTCATCTCAAAGAGTTCTCTGAAATGGGAACTCTTTCACTTGCTGTAATTTAACCATCACACTGGCTACAGTATTTCCATTCCTATGGTTCATCCTTAAATGACCATACAAGTATGTGTTGTGCTTATGTACTACATTATAACCATAGTTGTAATGTTTCAGCTGATATTTTTGCTTAATAGTGCAAATGAAATAAGCTTTATGCATTATTATAGAGTACACAGATAAATCTATAAAATTATTAAATTTTATATTAGTTTGGCAAGTGTAATTATGAATCCTTAGTAATAGGAGGAAGTTGTGGTAGATTTCTATCAATTTAATTAAAGCTCCATCAAGGGAATAGTTGTTCTAGCGTGTGTGTGGAATGATTGCACACTAGATCTTCCTACAGGAACTTTTTGAAGTAGTGCCCTTCGACAGTGAATTTCTCTTTTTGTGGGTGGTGAAGGGAATCCCTAGGTCTTGTTAACAAAGTAGTAATATTTTATCTCTGGATTTGCAATCTTTATCACTGTAACTGTGGAACATCTTCTCAGCATGGGCATTACATTTCTTTCAGGGAAGAGGAAAGCATAAGTCTTTAATTGATACATCAGTTTACTAGCATTTGCTTCTGCATGTTAAAAGCAAAGCCCAATAAAAAAATGTGCATGTGCATGGATGTGAGTTGTTCTAGGAGATGTACTTAAACCAAAGCAAAATGCCCCCTTACTGTTATCATTCATATATATTGTATAGTAAAATGCCACTGTATGCGAACCAGAAGTAGTTTTATGAGAACAAACTTGGAGCAGGGTGTACCACTGCTGTCAGTTGAGTGCTTTGGTCCCTAGGCTGGAGTTCTGTTGCTTATTCTGCTTCTGGCTTTGTCACTTCTCCGTATCTGTAACACCTATAACCTGCTGCAGAAGCTTCCCTCCCTCCTTCACCTGCTTCCAGCCAGAGCTCCTCACTGCCTGCTGGCTAAGGCACTCTGCAGGGATTTAAGAGTTGTTGGTTCAAAGAACTTTGGCTATGGAGGGTAACAGTACACATTTTACCTTCTTTTCAGGTGTTCCTGCTACTAAGCACAAAATTGTTGTATAAAATATCGTGTTTGGTGGTTCCTTTTGGCCTGTGTTAGCAATATACTGATCACATCCGTAGTTTCAGACTCTCTTGGATGTTTAGGCACCCCTTTGCACCCCTCTGGTCACAGAAGCAATGACTGTGTACCCTGAGATTTTTCATGTTGTGTTTCTTTGATTTAGAGGAAATTAAGAAAGGTCAGAATATGTTGTACATGCGTGCCCTGAGCATGAATAAAAGCAAAGCTTAAAGATGTTTTCCCTGAATACTAGAGGAGAAAATTGTTTTCTCAGTTTCAATAACAGGAGAAATGCTTGTCCCATTTATATGTATTCCTAGATAAATCTAAAGGAGTCTCTTATCAGTTGATCTCTCACCAAGGGTTTTCATTGTTTGTTTTTTTTAAATGAAGAGACCACAAACCAGAAGCCCATTAAGTTGCTATGTTGTATGTATGGCAACTTGAAATGATGTACTACTGGCCATTATTATTTAAATTGTCTTTTAAAATCAAAGACATGACATTCCATGTCAGAAGGAAGCAGAGCTTCACTCTGATAGCTTGGCTTTACAGGTTTTGCTTAGTTAAAGCTTTTCTTATGGAGATTACTTGAATTCCAGCTGTTCTTTTGGGTTTTGTCATTCTTAATAAAATGTGTGCTATATATGCATTTTATGAGCATTTAGAACATAATTTCTCTGGGATAAAGAAAATGCTGATGAATGCAATAGATTTGCAAAGAATTCATTTCAAGTTCTTATTATCATCTACCATAAAAAAGCCAACAAATCAAATTTGCACTACCCCCCAAAATCCCACTAAGCTCCAGATATTTCATTCACCTTCTGTAGTAACTGCAAGTTTGGGAAATATCCCTACATGTTTTATAGTTGACATAAGGTTGATACTCTTTGTCAGAACACTTTAACTTCAAAATGGATTTGACATTAATTGGAGAGCTCCCACAAATAAAGTCTTCTGATTTTCTTAACTGCTACAAAAAAAAATTACCCTGTGCTTTTCCACTTCTATGCTTAATTGCAAAATTAAAGCAACTTAATTAGAAGAATTAATGTTACCTAGCAGGTATTGAACTTTATGGAAAGTTTTATTTTTCTCTAAATTCTTTATTCAAGATAATTATTTTTTACATCAGTAAACCCACTGATTTTTCATGTGTTGCATGTGGTATTTGGGATTTAGTCTTGCAAAAAAGTTGTTATAGGCAGGTTGGGGGTTTGTTTTTTTTTTTTGATGTTATACTGATCTTTTTCTGAAGAAGAGCTGTAAATGTTAAATAAAAAGTTTTCTAATATTTTTATTTTTAAATGTTAGTTTTTACAAACATATTGACTATAGCTTTTAAAGATCCTAATTAAACACATAAGTGCTCAGTGAGGGACGGTTATGCACAAAACTGTTCTTGAATAGCAGTTTTGACTCTGTGTCTTTTTGGTGGTATTTCAGATTGACTGGGTAGCCTTCTTGACTTGAAAAACACTGCTTGATTTCACCTTATTTTTTCTTTGCCTAACTCTAAGGAAGCTCGTGTTACTTGTAGTGTATTTTCCTTAATGGTTTGCCAAATAAATCAATTTGTAAGGTTTAGTTCATTCCAGTGCTTTTAGTAAGGAAAGTTAAAGAAAGAAGCACATGTCTGCATATTGCATAATAGAGGAATTCTGAGTGGCATAGAGATGTGGGCTCTCACTACTCACTTGTTTGTTCTGGAAAATGCAGCTTTGTTGAAATGAAAGTACAAACATGTTACTTCTAATAGAGAGATTATGAGGAAATAACTCAGTTTACATTTTTCAGAATTCTAAAGAAAATAATAAAAATACTAAGTAGTTAAATAAAAAAAAAAAAAAAGTCCCCAATTTTCATACTCTTATAAAGTTGTCTTTTTAATACTGGTTACAAATAAAACCAAATTTCAGAATATTGCAATATTTATGTTTCTTAGGAAATTCCACTTTCCTACTTCTTCTAAGAAGCTAATTGATTAGATTTGGATATTTTTAAAAAGTACTTGTTTATTGTGTCCAAATAGTGTGCTAGCTGATCTTTTCCAGACATTATGTACTTGCAAGTTAGTGTAGCTACGTGGCTTCTCGAACGGCATGCATTCATTTTTCCATGTTTTGGCTGTAATCCCCAATCACTGTAGACCAGAGGAGGTTATCAATGTTGCTGTATGAAGAGATCTGCCTTCTCAGCCTGGACTGCTTATTCCTACCCTTATACTGTTCACTCTTTGCTACAACATAAAGGTTCACACAGGTAGAAAGGATAACTTGATTTTGGTAAAAGCTGTCAGTTTGTGTTTTGGGTTGGTTTATTTTTTTTTTTTCCTTCGGTTGGTTTGGTTTGGGTTGTTTTCCGGTTAATTTTGTACTAGTTTGGTTAGTGATTCCTTTACGTCTTGAAAAGTGTTTGTACTCTCTGACAGGTGTTCATCCTCATGCCTCTCAAATTTTCTTCTGCTTCCTCTTTGTGTTTCTCCCAGCTTTACTCTGCCCATTTATCCATGGTGAAAATTTAGCCGTCTGTGTGGCCCTGAGACCTTTTTCCTGCTGATAATATATCCAGTATTTCTTGAGCCTGTCTATCACATGAGAAGATGACTGTGTCTAAAGAATTTGAGTTGATGCATTTTTAATTACCCTTTGCTTCCCTCTTTGTTCCTCTTACTAATCTCTGCACCTCTCCCTGCCCCCCCCACCCAATTAAAAATCCATAGAGATTAAAATTTCCCCAACTGCTGTCATGCTAAGTGCACTCAACTTACTTATGAAAATACTTGGTGTCTACTGACTTTGGAATGCTTGGATAGCTTGCAACCAAGTTAGAGTATGTGTGTCACAGCCATTTAAACAAAAGCATTGCAGGATTGCTTGTTTGCTGGAAAGACATGTCAGGGACTTGGATGAGTTTGACTATCAGGTACATTTGTTTGCTCGTGTAGTAACGTGAACAGTGCCAGCACTATTAAGTCCTCAGAACTGCTGTTCACAAAATTACTAAGCCATTACTCTGTAAAATAATGTGACAGTGGTAGTAAAGGAGAAAGAGTAATGCACTGGTATTTATGACTGCTTTTTGTCATTGATACCATATCCTTGTGAGACCTCCTGCTGCCATTTTTCTTGCAGTACAACATGGAGTAATTTTTTAGTTATCTTGGGTGCAATGGATTTTCTCCAGATCTTTCATGTCACTGTCAGTTAAATTGAATAGTATTAAAATTTATATTCTCCAGCCTACAGAATTTGCAGTCTTGGAGGCTTTCCCGGAGTGAATCTGAAGGACTTTAAAAATGTTGATAGCTACCTATTTGTTAAATCTCTTTATTTTGTCTAATTTGATATTTTTGGAGTCTTTTTGTGTACTTCTCTTATTGGATATTTTATGATGCAGCTTTTAACTGGCTAGTTTTGGCAGTGGATCAGTCTGTCTATGTGCTGTCATTGTGATATTTTAGATATGGCTTTAGTATTTTTTTTGTCATTGTATGATATTGTAAGGGACCTATCATGGGCTCATGAGAACTATTTGGTTGGTCAGCGAGCTGGACAGAAATCAGAATCTCAGACCTCAGCCCTGTAACACACTAAAGTGAAAATTTATGACCAGCCCTGTGGAAATTCATGTGTTATAGTGTCTGTCTTGTATGGACATATTTATAGTTTTAAAGTGTTTTCTGAATGTAGTCAATGGCCAAGTTCAAATAGGCTTTAGACAAACCAGGTTGTTACAAAGCGATTATTAGAAGCAATTCTATCAGAATGGTTTTCTTATTGAGTACTTTATCATCTTTTCCTGTTAAAAGTTTGTATAAATTTTTATAGCAAAGGCACAGTGCAGGATATGCACCCTATGAATGTGGGAATTTTTTAAAAACATGTTTCCTGAGTCCTGTACAAATACAAGCTCTCAGTTTTCATCTCTCCTGTTTTCCCTTCACTTCTTCTCTTTCCAACTCTTCTCCCCCCTTCCCAGTTCCTTTTTCTTCTAAGGATGCTTTTTTGGAGGTGAACACGTGTTTGTGAGCTACACTGTCTCCAAAACAAACAAAAGAGGGTGGGGAGATGATGAAGGGGAGTAGGACAGGGAAAAGATGCAGCTGCTCATTTTTAATTTTTGAAACTAGCTTTGAATTCTTGGCATTTGCTTAAGCTTTATAATAAAAACTAGGGGCATGACTGAAACACTGTGTCTTTGTTCTACTGTGGTTGCCAACAAGAAATTCTTAAAATAGTAACAAATAGATTATTTGAATTCTTGTCTAAAATAGTGTCGATGGAAGATGTTTTGCCAGATGAGATTGCGTGCATAGAGCATTGCCACAGCAGTGAAAGCTTTTGGAAAAGCAGCCAACGCCATATGTTGTTTTTTATTCTGTGGTGCCAACATCCAAGTCAGTAGAAGGTATTTTCATTTATTTCACCTGCCAGGAAGTAGAAATCCCTGTAGCATTTCTTCCTGTAATTCTGTTGAACCTGCTCAAGCTGTGTGCCCTCACAGCAAAGAAGGCCAGCAGCAGCCTGGCTGCATTAGGAAGAGCACTGCCAGCAGGTCAGAGGGTGATCCTGCCCATCTACCCAGCCCTGGTGAGACATATCTTGAGTACTGGGCCCAGTTTTGTACCCCCCAGTGCAAGAGACATATGGACATAGTAGAGTGAGTCCAGTGAAGGGCCATAAAGATGATTGGTATCGTGTTTTTCAGTCTGGAGAAAAGAAAGACTTGGGGGGGGATCTTACCTGTTTGAATAAGTATCTTATGGAGGGGGAAGTAAAAGAGGTGGGGCCAGTTCAGGTTCTTCTTGGCAGTACCCAGCAAGAGGACAAAATGCATTGGGTGCAAACTGAAACATGGGGATTTCTACCTGAACGCTGGCACAGACTGCACAGAGAGGGTGTGGAGTCTCTTTCCATCCCTGGAGACACTCAAGCTGGCAGACCAGGAACCTGAGAAACCCACTGTAAGTGACCCTGCTTGAGCAGGGGGTCAATTTGTTGACAGTCTCTAGAGGTTGCCATTCTCAGTGAATCTGCAATTCTTGTGTGCCTCTGATTTGGTGTCTAGCACAGCTGAAAAACTGGACTATGTCAGATACCACTAAACAAGTTATATGCTCTCACATATTTTTCTGAGTGGTAATATTAGTGAAATAATATTATTAACACTATTAGAGAAAAATTTGTGGTTGAGGAACAAAGCTTGAAACAATGTGCGGAATGAGACGTGTTTGGGGCTTTGTTGCACAACCCTTCACATGTTAGCGAGCTCTTACCCACATAAGTAGTCTCACTGACGTCAATAGGACTGCTCCTGTGTGTTCACCAGTGCACATAAGGGTTGCACAATGTGTCCTTGTCTGTATCGTACAAGTGTATGTAACATGGTATTTAATTATCACTTCAAACCTCCTTTACTTCAGTAGCGTATTCTTTAAAATACCTCAAATTATACTGCTTTTCCTAGGCTGTACTTTTCTGACATAGAGGTATCATTACATCCATCACCATACAATTGAGCACAGATAGCATCTCTGAAAAATCATCTTTCCTTCTGTTCATTTATACAGCTGGAAAAAAGAGCTGACAGAAAAAAAGAAAATAATTCTCTTCTTTGGTAGTGTTTTAAATAAATTGGAGTTTCTAACTTTTTTCTGACAGTTTGATGGAGTCAGTGCTTTACTTTCAGTGCTTAATTAGTCTGAAGTTAGGCTTTCTGTTCCTCACAAAAGAATTAAATAGGTTTTTTTACTTTTAAATGTCAGTCAAAGTTCAATTTTGTATAAAGAGGCGTCTTGTATCTATATTTTATAGTAATACAAAATGTAGGGTAAAAAGCAGTTTCCAAGATCAATTATGTGATGCCCACTTTTTGTATTTCAACTTTATTGCTAAAACATCTGCTGTGTTGTAGTGTGCAGCACTTTTGATGGTGTTGAGGGAAGGCTATGATGTACTGTCTAACATTCAGGTGATAAAGCCAGAGTCTCTCTCTCACAAAAACTTGATTTTTTGGGAAGATTTTTAGGAGTTTTTTGTATTTTAGAAGTTCTTTTCTTGTTGTAGGTATTGAAATTTTTGTCAGGGTACTTGAATTAGGTTAGAGAGTTTTCTGGAACTACTGTAGGAATAGTTGAATAGTTGCATATGGATACTTGGAGTTAAATCTCTTTAGAATTGTGAAATGTTTTAAGAATACAGTGATAATTTAGAAAAATGAGCCTGTTCCACTGTGTAAAGAGGATAGATATTATTCATTCAGACCAGTGGTACCTTTACAAAGAGTTGATTTGAAATGCTGAAAATTCTTTCAAGGTAATCCTTAAAGTATGAAAGAAAAAAATTAATTGCTGGAAGCTAAAATAAGAAAAATTGATACTGCAATTTGAATGGGCTTTTAAATTTTTATTTATTTATTTAATAGGTACACCCATTTTGTACTATTAGTAACCTGAAGAGACTAAATGGCAAATGCAATAAACTCTTTTACAGCTTAGTCTTTTATTTAAAATCAGATGTCTTTTTTTGAAAAAAAGATGTGCACCAGCTCAACCTTCAATTTATTAGGCTTAATGTACATCTAGCAGACTACACCCTTTGTGTTAATCAATAGGTCAGGATCTTGGCAGCACTTTCTAACTGTCTTAAAACAAATGAACCTGTAAATATCATCGCCAATCTTTAGATCAAATAAGAATAGCAACTTGTAGCCTGCTCTTTCCATCCTTTCTGAAGTTTTCCATTCAAAAACTCATCAGGCTGGTGCACAGTAATCTCTTTGGACTTCAGCAAAGCTTTTGATGCTGTCTCTCACAGGATTCTCCTGGAAAAAATGTCCAGCACATAGCTGGATGACATAGTGTTACATGATGGGTGAGCAGCTGGCTCACAGGTCAGGCACAAAGGGTTGCAGTGAATGGGGTGACATCAGACTGGGGACCTGTCACTTGTGGGGTTCCACAGGGCTCCATCCTCAGCCCTGTGCTCTTCAACATCTTGATAACTGACCTGGATGCAGGACTTGAAGGACTTAAAGAATATGTGAAATTCATCATTTAGACTAAGTTGTATATTTTTCTAAATGTTTTATTTTAGCCATGATGTCTAGAAAAATGCTGGGCTAGCATGGTTTGTTTTTGAAGAGCTTCCTTCCCATGAACCAAATCAAACATTTCTGGATGTGGTTGTGTTATATTTCTTCTATTAGTGCTTTTTAGTGACTGATTTCTCTGGGTTTTGTACCTTCTCATTTTGTAAAGGATGTTGCCTGTGTTTCTCTTTAAACATCCTAAGACTGTAAGTTTGGAGGGGATTAAAAGGGAATGACAGATCCTGGTCTGTGGTGCTGCAGGTACGATTCTAGTACCACCAAGGTAGAGACTCTCAGGTGTCCAGTCTTGTTGCTAAATAGCCTGTTATTTGGCTGTGTGTAGGTGTTATTTCAGAAGAGTCCTGTGCTCCGGGACACTGTCCTAACATGTCTACTCACCTAAGTGTTAAGATAAAGTGGGGTGCTCCTTTCAGATGGAAGAATATTCTCTGTCTCCAATTTAGTAAAATAACAGAGTGAGACTTGGCACAGGCATGTAGTATCCCTCAAAGGTTTCATCATAGTGGATCTTGTTTGTGGAATAAGGTAAGGTGCAGTTTATAAACAGGACTGCACATTTGTAAGTATATTATAAAGCTTTTACAGAACTTTATTCATGAAAGTTTGTTTTAAGTAATAAATCAGCAGTAAAACATTGGTAGTAAAGGGAATGGGACTGCTTTTAAGCCTGAAGAGTTCACTCAAAAAGGGAGCTACTCCAATATTAGGTGTCAGGTGGGAGGAAGACATTACATCAGCCAGAAGGTATTACTGGAGAAGACATAAGTCAAGAACTTGGTCCCAACACCTGTTCTCAAGGGAAGAATTAAGGCATTCTTACCTTGCTTAATAATTAGATTTTAAGTAGTTTAATTTGCAGCTGTATATGGTCTTTTAGGAGATTATTATGTGCAAGTTCTGAGTGACTTTACATTTTTCAAAATGAGTTATTAATGTATTTTAGTATTTATTTAGTCTTTATTAAGACATGCATTACCCTTTAGGTATATTTTGGGCAGGAGCAAGGTACCCTGGCTCCATGTGTTGCACAAGAGAAAGAAAAAGGCAAATAATTATGCTGAGGTGTTCCTTATACATCTCCAAATACATTTTAACCTACTTCAGTATAATGCATTACTTATAATTATGTTAATAATTATTTTTATCAGTAGCCTTAAGATGATACATAACTTTCTCAAGCAAATGCTTGAAATTATTTGATTACAATTTGCAAGTCCTAGAGCATGTCTGTAGTCCTTTTGTTAGCTTTTTGCAGAGTGTTAATTAAATTTCCAAATTTGGTTCCATCATGCACCTGGAAGGAGAATAAAGCTTTTTACAGACCCCTCGGAGTTACTCCAATGTGCTAATGAGAACTGGAGAGAAGCTACTCTCAAATCAGGGAAGTAAGACAGAGTTTTAAAAAGCCCCATACATCAACTAATGGATGATATTACAGCATAACAGTGTACATGCAGGATTATGCCATTCAGACAATTTGAAGTGTGTTTTGAAACCCTATGAAAAATGAATATTCAAACTGAGAATATGTTGACTCCATTAGCCATACATATAATTCCTATGGAAAGATTATAGGCCTTTAGCTCTAGCTGATGAAAACTGATTTCATCAAGAGTCTTATATGATTTTTTGCTTTTTAAGTTAATACTGAAGCAGTGCTCAGAGCTGCCAGTACTGTGCAGTTCTTTAGTGTTAGATTTTGGGAGACATAAGCAGCTGAGTATCTGCAGATGTCTAGGGCTCAGGCTTGCAAGATGCTGGTAATATCAGAAAAACCACCATGAAACTTGATGGAAACTAAAGGCCCTTAGATCCATGCCTAGCTCAGCATCTGGCGTGTCCAAGTGCATCTATGGCTTTTTCATCAGGAATATGGGATTTGAATTACAGGACACAGGATGCAGTGGTTGTTGATATTCTTTCTGTATGAGCACATTCCAGCTCTGTTTAGCTGAGCTAGTATTTATTTTCTCTCTCTAAAACTTTAGCAGTGCTGCTGACATCCTGGCTGAGATGTCACTTGGCTACTGCTGTCATTTACATGTATACAGAGCCTGCAGGTTTATGCAGTGACAGGAGGCTGGTGTAATTAAACGTTCACCTTTTAATGAAGATTTGAAATGATTAATAGTAAAATTTATTATCTGTGAAACAAACATATGCCCTTTTAAAATACCTAAATCAGCAGTGAGGTGTTTTCAGGTACTGCATTACTGGTTTTCACTGGTGATCTGCCGGAGCCATGTATTGGGTTTGTTCTAGCAATGCAGGTGGGACTTGGAGGAGGAGGGGCAAAAAAGGTGACTGGAGCTGCTCACAGACAAGCTTGTGAATTGATTTTTCAAGAAAAGAGAAGTCAAGGAGGTTTGACCGTTCTGATTGCTTCTCGTTAGTGATTATACTTTTTGCCAGACCAGTAATGTCAGGTTTCAGAGGGCTTGGGCACTTGGTCACATTACATTCCTGTGTATTTAAATGGATTAAGATAAAAAGTCTGACTTGAAAAGGGTATTTCAAAACTGACTGTGCCTGTGGTTTTGAATCCTGATGCTTTGAACAAAGAAGGGATTGATTTAATGGGATTAATGCTTAATCCAAATGAAGCAATGTACACACATGCCTTGAATGCTTTTGAGAATAACTACAAATATCACTTATAAAGTTCTGTAGAAAAATACAGAGAGGTGATCTTTGTGTAAGTAAGACATGGGACAAGACTGCTTTAAATAAAGGAGAACACAGACAAAGCTGTGTTCAAATTAGGGCTTCTGAATGACTTTCAGATATTTCAAGTCTTCTTTTTTCGTACAAGTATGATATTTATTTTCTAATGTTGATTTTGAGGAAGTGTGACACTTCTCTTCATAATTTTGTTATTTCAGATGAGAAAAAAGTATTTTCAAATTAGGCATTTTTTCACTTTTATTTGAGGTATGGTTGTTTTCTGTTTCAGATGATGCTTTATCTTTATCACCACAATTGTATTTCTTTTTCCCTTGGCCTGATGGTTTTCTACATGGTACAATATATTGTTAGCTACATGGAGAAATTAAGACTTTGCCCATAATTGCTGTGACTCTGCAGCCTCTCTAATCTCAGGGAAGAACTGCTTATTAAACCAAACAAGCTATTTTGTGTATTTTTTTTTTGTTTGAATTACTTTTTTTTTGTTCTTGTTGTTAAGAGATGCAACATTGACAACATTTATAGTTACTTCCTTTCGTGTTTATAGGTAAAAGCCTTCTTGATAAGTGAAATCCACCTGATTTCTTATAATGACCAATGTATACCCTGACAATGTGTTTTCAAACCATTTGATCCTGTCCTAATGGGCCAAAGGTGTGACAAATGCATCAAAGACTGTTGAAGGTTTTGAGGGAGACAATGACCGCAGTCTTTCAGAGTGTAGCTGTCTAGGATAAAATACTGACGAGTATTAGGCTGGCTCATCAGTTTTTACTCATTCTTCCCTGACTCCCCATATGCCCCCCAGACTGGGAACCAGAAACCTTAGGTGAAAATCAAAATTCTTGCCTAATCACGAGGTTTGATTAAGCTAGTGGTTTTAGAAAAAAGACCAAATATCACAACGCTAATGAAAAAATTGCAAGAATTGCTAATGACGTGTGTGACTCATGTTGCTAAATGGAGCAGATTTTTAAACATAGCTCTAGGCTTCAATTCTTTCAGCTCATTCACAGTCAGTTCTGCTTTATACTGAGCTCAGTGAAGCTATTCTCAGAGGAGGGTGCAGTGTGACATGGATTAGGAGTCAGAGAGCAGAGCCATTAATCGATTCAGTACTGCACAAGTTATCTAATATCTAAGAAATGTTTTAAATATTTTAGGCAGCATAAAAAGCTGAAAGCAAAAATACGACTGTCTAGTGATTTTTGACTGTAATAATTTTTTTTTTCTTTAAAGGAAGGATGTTGAAGACTGGCTGAAAAGCAAGGAATAATTACTGATAATTGATGTTTGAAGGAGGTTTTGTTTCTTGGTTTATTTTTAAACCCAGCTATGCTATATCTGAGTTAGTAAACAGTGGGAAGGAGCATTCTTATGCACTAGAATTGGTTCTTTGTCTGGAATTGTTCTTGGCATTGCATTTTCCAAGACAGCTAGTGATGTCCTGGGCAGGTCTCAAATGTTGCTCTGGAGTAGGGTCAGGCCAGGAATGGTTCCCAGCAGGCCATTAAACTTTCAGTTTTCCCTCAGCTTCATTGTTGGAGATCAAGAAAGCTTAGTAGTAAGGATGAAGGAGTTATAGGCCACTTGGTTTAAGGTCACTGAGCAGCCCGAGACATATTCAGTTTACTGGTCTAGACAAGCCTACAGTGTTTCCTTGTAGTACTATTATAATTTAAAGTAAAACTCACTGTAAAGTGAGTTTTAAAATGCTGAATTTGGTATAATTTGTCACATCTGCCAAAAAAACATTTTCTTCCTTAAGATAGAAGTCCTAGTATTTTATGCTTTTATTTTAAAGTGTCGACAGTCAGTCGTTTTCCAAAGAGCATTTGTCTGACTTCTTAAGAGGACAGCAGCATATAAGACTGCAAGTGTTTGTTGTTTCTGTCTCTCCTAAAATCCAAGATAGACAGTATGAGGATGGTGGTAACCAACAGGGTGAATATTGATCACATTTATTATAAGAATCTTTCTGGTCTATAAACTTTGTCCATTGTTATGCTTTATTCCTTCCTGGTCATTCAAATGTACATTTTGTTTGAGCTATCTTCACACACTTGAGGCTTCTTGAAAAATGGGTCAGTACCTGTAAAATTATCTACCTGAATAGTACTCCCATCTGTAACAAATATTTCCTAATTTTCTCTTATCTTAATTAGGTTTTTTTTAGTGGTACAGATTTTGACTAATGAAGCTGTCGGTGTACTTACACTGGACAGTGGGACATTGGTCTGTGAAAGCAGTTGATCTCTTTTAGGGTTCTAATTTATGTTATCTTTAATGAAATGTAGGAGTTGTTGAAAAGAAACTTTGCTGGTAGATCAAAAGGAGAAACTAGGCTTGAGCAGGCCGGGCAATCACTATTAAGCAGCCTGCAGTGTTCACTCTAGCTTTGTATGAGACAATGTGCCATTGCTAGTTTTGATTGTGGAGTTTGTGTGTATGTTTGCAGTGAGTTGTGATGCATCAGACTAACAGTTGGGAGCTGACTGATAAGTTGGCCTTTATGTAGAAAATAGGTTTAAGTTACTCCTTTTTAACTCTGCAAACATAGTTGTAAATCCTGTTCTTCTTGCTCCCATCTATAAATCACACACTGAAAAAGCACATCTGCGCAGATGCCCTTAGTGAAATAAAGAAGGGTAATGTAAAGACTGTTTAGGATTTCTTGTATCAGCTCTATTAATCAATTTTCTACATAAGGTTAAAACAGAGTTTTTACCTTTCGGTTGCTGAAGTTGCTTGATATCTGGATATTAAATTTGAGACCTGTAGACTAAAGTCTTATTTCAAATTGACATTTTATTGAATTTTGATGTGTGTATTACAGAACCCACAGCATTTAAAGGTTTGAATCCATAAAGAAAGGTTATTTTCACTGAAGAAACAAATCAGTCCTGTCAGAATTTCAGTTGCTAATTTTACAATCTTTTCATGTCATAGTTTCTTACTAGAAGCAAAAATGTTTTGCTTTGCAGTCCAAAGACAACTTAGAAGTAGCAGACATTTTATGAAATGTCTGCTTTAATTATTTTTCGTGTAGAACTTAAAGGGCAGATACATTTTGATGGCTTTGTGATGGCTAAATCTTTAAAATTTGGTAGTCTTTTGAATGATTCTTAAAACACGTTTCCTTTTGAAATTTTCTTACTATGGAGTTAGAAATACTTTTTCCAGGTACTATATTTATGTCATTTGAACAAATTACAGAATTTTATTAATGAATTTGATTTTTTCCGAATATGAGGTCATACCTGTATTGACTTTAAAATCATCTTGTTCATTTGGCACTTGTACTTCTTTATAGCTGCATTATGATCTAACTTTACAAGCTATCACCTAAGGTTAAACAATCAAAGTAGTGGGGTTTTGCTTGTTTTCGCCCCACTTGCTGATTATTCACTTCTTTTATTGATTTAGGATAAACTTTTTCTTCTTTACTAATGAAAATCAGGATGCTCACTCAATTAGCTCCTATTCAAGTGTTTCAGACATGGGGAATTTCCTTAAGTGGCAATGTTGTTCTTTGAGGCTATGATATCCAACAGGAACTGCTGCCTTTGGATTAGAAGCAAGGGTAGTTTAAACCAGTTTTGTGTCGCTTGCGAGCAGGGACCGACGGACGAACGACACGGACGATTTATTGTGATATTAAACCGACACTTTATTCACTTACAAGTTTGCTTACATACCTTAGCACACTGGATTGGCATAAGGTCATTGGTTCACTGACCAGCCACTCCTCAGAGGGATTGGCTGAACCCAATAACACTTACTTCAGATATTTTCTCTTTAGTATCAATAACAATTCCATAGTTTACAAAATCTCCCAGCTGTTCTCCCACAGCTCCTGTGAGAAAGCAGAGCTTTCTCACAGACACTGGCAGAAGGCTGAGATATCTCCCTGCAGCATGCTTTCAGCATCCACAAGTTTTGGGCTGGTGGGGGCTGATGTGGTGGAGTGATGTGGTGCAGTTGGTGTGAGGAAAGTGGTGTAGGTGGTTGATGCTCTGCAGATGGGAGCTGTTGGTTTGTCTTCTGGTGTTGCTTCCTGAAGACTGTTGTAGTAAACATTTATAAGAGATCCTAAATATTACCATCATTGACTAGCATTGAAATTGCACTACTGCTCTTGTTCATCATGATCTGATACTGTGCAAAGCATCAAATAGGAGAAATTATCTTATTTTGTAGCATGAATACTCCCTGAAAGACGTCAGTGTTGTTCAGAGGGGAGTTTCTTCTCTGCTGAACCGGGGCTGCTTTCTGTGGAGAATTTACTATTATATTTAAATACACAAAACACAAGAGAAGACGGTGTATTTAAAGTCCTGAGAGTAGTTGTTACTCCTCTTCCCCTCATATCTCACTAAGACTTTTGCTCTCCGAGTGCCTGTGCCCTCTATGATAGCCTGGAGCCCAGTCCTTCAGGACTGTTTTTTTTTATTGTTTCCCCCTTTGGAAAGCCTCAGCACTGCTGGGTTCACCTCCCTCTGGCCAGTCATTTTGCTTGGGGGATTTGTGAAGTCTATAACCAGATTATAATTTTGTGAATTTGAAAATTTATTTATGAATGTCAGGGATCTGAGATTCTGAATTTTTCTCCTTTTTCTGAAATGTTTACTGGAGTTTTCTTTTTGTCACAGATATTGTAAATGCCTTTTATCTGCAATTATTTTCATTTTGATAACTAAGTTACTAAAGTAATGGAAGCATGCACATGAAAACAGTTTATACACCTAAAGTAACTTAAGTAATTCTAGTATTTGAAAATTGCATATGATTTTCATGATACATAATAGTTTGTGTTGATTTTGCTGCCATTTGCAGTGAGAATACTGAATTTGGTGCTCTCTGAGACATCCCAGCTCACTTTCCTCTGTCTCCTTCTAACCAGTTTCTTTATCAATATATCATCTTGTATATCTTGGAAATAAAAAATTTTATAGTCACAACAATAGTCATGAATTCTTACCTGGCTATTTCTCCTGGGTAATGTCTATGTGTCTTTTGGGGACTTTTTGTACACAGTATCTTGTATGGATACGCTTTGCTTCTACCATTTTCTATATGACAGCTCATTTTTTTGACTGGATATTGCTCTCTCTGCCCTATTTAAATAGTCGTATGTTCAATCTGTGTGTTAAACAAAAGGATATTGATTCTTTCTGGTCTCTAGGTATTTTTGTCATATGAGGGAGTTCATACAAATAATGTAATCAATTAATGTTCTCTCTTTCAGGCTTAACAGATGAAAAAGTGAAGGCGTATCTTTCTCTTCACCCCCAGGTACTGGATGAGTTTGTGTCAGAAAGTGTAAGTGCAGAAACTGTGGAAAAATGGCTAAAAAGGAAAAATAACAGACAAGAAGGTAAGTACTTTGTGATTAATATTTAGCTTTGAATATTTAGCAGTTATTTTCAGATTTAAAAAGGAAACCTGGTTTTGGTATAACTTGACTATTATAATTTTTGTGTTTAGGTTCTACCATTTATTCGAAGGCAAAATAGGCTAACAATTTTTAAAAATATTTTGAGACTTTTGGTCTTTTTATTTTGAAATATACTGGTATTAATTTTGGAAGTTTAGTTTACCCATTTTGAGTTGCAAATACTATCCATCAGTAGTGTCTGTTTTGTGAACATAATTTGGTCTTCGTGGATCTGAAATTGATAAGTTTCGAATTAAAATTATCCAGTATGCCTCAGTAAATTACTGGATATACTATCACAAAAGTTCCTACTTGCAACATGTAATAAGTCAATTTTAGATTGACACACAAGTTAAAACTCAGTGTGTTGAATTCTGGAGGTATTTCTGTTGGATTGCTTTAGGTAAAATGCCTTGCCAAATAGACCCAGAAAACTTTCTTTTGAGACAGCCTGGGTTGATAATGATCATAAATTTTGTAATGATCTTAAATTTTGTGAGATTGCAAACATAAAATTAATGCAATTCTAACAATGATTTGTAATGTACCGGGTAAGATGCAAAGGAGGAAATTACCAAGAAGGTTAGGTTAGAAACACTGATTTTGCTTTGTGGCTGACTTCTGAGGTGTTTAGGGTTTAAGTTCTGGTGATAATTCTATTTATAAGTAGAGGGGCTATTGCTACTTCCTAGAAGATACTGTTTTCTGTAGAATTATTAAAAAAAATAAAAAAAGGTGATAGTGGACAAGGGATGGAAAAGGCTATATTGAGCAAGGTTTTTGGTGGTAATGACTATATGTGTATATCATACCAAGGTGGCAGTAGTTTTTGTTGGTTTAAAGAGATTACCTAACGGAAGAACAGAAGTATATAGCAATAGAGTGTTCACTACTTTCTTTGTAGTTTGCAAAGTACGGCACTGCAGCAGGCCTGTTGTTATAATCCACAAAAGCAAACAGAAAAACAGTGTTATGAATCAAGGGAATAGGTTGTAACAATGCTTTTTGTAAGCAAAAGAGAAAAAATACTTTTGTGTTACCAGAAACTAATACTTCTTATTTTTATGAGCTATGCTCATTTAAAAATAATGATTTTGTCTAAGGTGCTTGAAATCACTGTATGGATTTCAATGTAAGGAATCATTGTATGTTTGAAACAGTTTATAGTCTGGGTCAAGGATCTTGATGCTAAAACTAAATAAATGCTTTGGAAAATTTTTAGCATCAAAAATCATATTCTGGTAAGAGGAATTTATTACCAGTTGCTCAAATTTTTTGGGGAGGCTGTGAACTAAAGATATGTTTTTGTGGGAGTCCTCATGAAATTTTTTGAAGCAACTGCTAAAGCAAAGTAACTGCTGACCATTTTCCTAGCAAAGTTTTAACATAAACAGGTACAACAGTGGGATTTGTCTGGTTTTTTCTTACACTTTAAAAATGCTGTATTATGGCTAATTTGCCCCAAACTTGTATTAAAAGTGTCAAGCAATACTTATGCTACCATTATGATTTTGCTTTATATGTGTTACCATCCAACAGATCTTTCTGCCTTCCCTGTTACTTCCCTTTTTTGTGACAGTGATCTTTTAGGTGGCCATATTTATTACACTAAAGACAGTCATGCAGATGTGGTTTCTTTAGTGTTGTATTTTAGATAAAAATAAGCAGAACCAGATTTAAAACTACACTAGCCAAGTCAAAAAGATTAATTTGAATGCATTTTGTTTATAGAATGAAACAGATACTGATGAGCCTTGTCTGTGATTTTCTTCTGGAAAGATAAAGTCTATAGTCATATAAAATATTTCTGATAACAAAATATCCTAATTTTTCAGAATACTATATTTTCAGCAAAGAAATTTGCTAGATGATTTACTTAGCTCATGTAAAAATCGCCTGAGTTATGGTGGCGGTGAGAAATGAGGGGGAGAGGATGAAACTGATTCTTTTGGTGTCAGCACGGATCTATGGTGACTTAAAGTGGCTGTGTAGCCTAAGTCACTTCACATCAGTAGGGGTATAATTTCCCCTCTATCCTTTTTGCTTCAGCCTCGTCTACTTTACGAACGCTCACATCATGTAATGTGATACAGCCAGAAAAATAAGCTTTGTTTTTATTAGAAAGTTGCCAGGCAGGCAAAATGCTGTTTTGAGGTCTCTGGCTTAGTGTCTGTACTCTTACATGTTGGTGACGCAGAACAGTCATTAACCTATATGCAGAAATGGTGTCCTGCCTGATTTACAGACATCCAGCTGTGTGTACTCTGCAGCCAGAAGTCAATGGGCCTGCAGCCAGGGTAGTTTATCTGAATTTCATTAGCATGAACATGAACTGAACTGTCTGATTTGGACTTAAATGAACCAAAATTTATCTGTGACTGAGATTCACTGAATTAATTACTCTAGATGGTTTGGGGTCTTTTTAAACCTAAATTATTAAAAAGGGAGAAAATCAGTAAATACTGTAGTGTTTAAGGTATAACAATATCCCAAAATATAAGGAGTTCTATTGTCAGTGTGTATGGCTTAAATGTTTTGTCTATCATGGTAAATATTAGACTGAAAGTAGCTCATGACAGGTTGATGGTGATGGTGATCTACATGGGATAATAAGATTTTTTTTTTCTTTAGCTTGTTTTTTTTGTTTTCCTGGTATATTGGAGAAAAGCTTCAAAGGTACCATGGGGAAGGAATGCTGCTTATGCTGATAGTTGGGTATTCACTGCAAAACTTTTTGAACTCTGACTATTATCTACCAATAAGTTACATGCTCAGAACACACCCAGGCCTTGCATTGTTGCACACAGCCTTTCCAAACAACTCTATTTGTAATACACAAACACTGAAGTTTTAAATTTTTCCTATCCAGATCATGGCAGAGTTAATCTGCCAGAAGGAGATCTTTTCTTTTCCAGATGCCTAGATATGATACTCAGAGAACTCATGAGACTTCTTCTATTGTCCTCTTTCATATCATTCAAGCAAAAGGGGCAGATGATTTTAGCCAGAGCCATAATATTAGGAAAGCTGTAGACTCTGCTGCTGGATAGATCCTCATCTCCCAGCAAATTTCTCAGAAAAATATTTATAAATTCCAACCTTAATTATATTATTTGAAGCTTCACTGCCACAACAATAAGAGGCTAAGCACATTGATTATAAGCCAGATGTGCATCTTTTACACTGTTGATACTGAATTTCATAGATGTCTTACTTAATCTTTTTAATGACCTCTTATAACAAGAAGAGAGGACAAACTGTACTGACACAGAATTTCTACATGGAAAGCTGCCTATATCACTTAGGAAACTCATCACTTCCCGTGGCCCTCATGTTCATCACAATGCATGACCATGTGCTTAATTACTTCTGAATCTGGATACATTAACAGCTTTATACATTTTTTTCCCAGCAATATTTGCCATAAACATGTAAAACTGTGTATAGTGGGAACTTAGGGTGCTTTGCTGTTGTTAATACAAATGCCGTTGTTAAGTAATTCATAAACACAATTACCAAAAAAAAAAAAGGAAGATAGTACATTTAGTGATATGACACTGATTATACTCAGAAGTTATAATCTTTTAAGTGCACTGGAATTGCTGCATTTCCAGGAACCTGAAATTTCATAATTGACATGTTAAAAAAAAAAAAAAAAAAAGAAGAAATTAGAAATTAGTTCCTTAATATAAAACTAGTATGCTTCTGCTGTAATGTTTGAATTGTACTAGGCTGTATCATTGACACATAAAAAATAAAAGTTCTGTACAAAAAGTGATTTCTGGTGCTGCAGTTTCAGGTTTTAAGATATCAGCATGATGGGATTTGAAGTTGGCTACAGTCCTGTAAGAGACAAAGTAATGAATTTTTGAGAGGTGTTGATGTGTGTCTCTATTTAGGGAGCAAATCTGTACTTAGGTTTTTATTGTTAAGGAATACTGAAGTACATATTTCTACATTAGATCATAGTTATTCCATTATTTACTCTTTTAATTATGTTATTTATTCCCGCTTTTAAAAGATGGTGTGTAGAGGAATGTTATTTGCACTTCGCCTAAGGTTGTTAAACAGGTGAGAGGATGGCCAACAAGCATTTCCATAAGCAGGGATCGTGTGTATAAAAAGATACATGTAAGGGGGATATGTGTCAGTTTGTGTATGCTAAATAGATGTCATCTTGCTGCCAGAATTATAAAGAAAAAAGTGGAGCCTATTCTTGGTTTGTTAGCTTTTGAGGACTGTTTTGAGGACTTTTTGCACCGACTAAGCAGAGATACCTGTTCTGTAGTGCAGGGTTATAGCTGTAGAAGTGTAGGTGAAGGATATTTGGAATCTGGAGACTGTCACTGCTGTGGTGCTCCACAGCTTGGTGCAATTCTGACTTCTCCCCAACCTGGGCAAGAGGAACTGATATGGCAGCATGTTAACAACCTCCTTGATTTATAATTAGGGTGTCTTAATATTTCATTGATGCTGAAGACATGCTGTTTTATTCTGATGCATCCCTGCTGTGCTTATGTTTGTGACATCCAGGAAGGCAACAAATACTTGCCAAAAAGCAAGAGTAATTGTGGGAATTATTTGGGCAGTGCGTGACTTTGCACCATTGACACCATAGTGAGCTCTTAATGCTTATTACAAAACCCCACTATTTACATATTTTGATGCCTTTCTTGGATTTTTTTTTTAAATTTTTCTCAAAATAAGACAGAAAGGATGTATTTTCCAATTCTAACTGGAATAATCGCTTGCTGTGTTCTTGCTCTTCACTCAGCATTTGCTAACAGCCAGTTAGATACGAAATGTTGGTCTAGGTGGTTTTTTGGTCTGAACCAAGGTAGCTTATGATACTGGCAGGCTCTACTTTCCTGGGATAATATCCAGACTGACAAAAATTGTCTCTATTGTGACTGTGTTTATCAGAAAGGTTGCAACAATATCTGGGGGCTTGACTATATAGGACCTATTTGTCTGTATATTTGGCATAGTCCTCACTTCCACAGAGATAAAACTCATGGGTAGACTTTTATATGGCATAGTTTGCAGGTTGCCATTTTTCATGTGTCTAGATAATTTATCTTTGTATCAGTATTTCAGAGGCAGGTGAAGGCACTTCCCAGTTCTATGGTGGAGCTCTACATAGGAATGCCATTTTAGTCCAGTTAATGAAAATGGCATACATGTGTCAGAGGTACAGAAGAATTTCGGAGCAGATTTTTGGGGAGACTGTTGTATTGTGCCGTTGCTTTTAACAGTTGTTTTATTGCTGCATCATTTCCTGAAAGACTCAGTATAACTGCCCAAGGTGAAATGGTTTCTTTCCTGTGTGACAAGTTCAATGGGTTTTTTATTGTTTTCTCTTAATTAATCAGAAGAGAATCAACTTAAAAGTGGGCTCATTTTGGCTGTGAAAATATTGAGAAGGAATTAGTGAACAAGTTTCTCCCTGTGGTGTTGTCAGTCTGGTTTTTGGACAGAAAAGGTTAGTGGAAAGGATATTTAGATTAGATAGATCAGGATTTTTTTAATGTATTGATAGTACGGAAATACTAAGCAGTGGCATCTTGGTGGATAATGCTGAGGTCTTGAGTGATGATGAAGTTTTTTGTTCAGTGTGCATCTTGATGATGGAGCAACTACTAATTTTATTTGTTATTTGAATGGCTGTCACTAGAAAACTCCAAACAGTGCTCAGAGAAGCTTGGCATATTTTTTTCTTCTAATTTGCTGAAAAGAGTAAGAGTTTATTGTCTGATTGTTTTTTGGGGTTTTTTGAGTGGGTCAGGTGAAGGAGGTGATTTTTCTGGAATTCTGTGTCTTTAGAATTGTTTGCTGGTCAGAGATTTGCAGAGGGTAGTCCTTTAATGACGATATGTTTGGCCTTAGGAAGTAGACGTCACTGCTTGGTCTGAATTCCCTCTTGAACTAATTATGTTAATCACATTATATCTAGAGCAATTATTCTCAACATGTACTTATACTAATGTTTGTTGTGTCTTTGTTAGTCTTATATTAGGAGTGTTTATGTTTTTTCTGTCTGCTCAAAAATACTGTTTCTCCTTACTTTTAAGCCTAGCTTCACAGAATCATTTTCTGCTCAGTACTGCTAGCTATATTAGAAAATAAACAGACATTGATTTTTGTCATTTCTCAAATGCTCAGTAAATTACAACATGGAGCTTCTTTTACTATCCCACTGAGGAATAGTTGTTCCAGTTTTCTTACTGTTTGTCTTCGGTTTACATTTTGAACATTTCCAGATGACCAATATCTTCTGTAAAGAGTGGGTGGTATAAGAGAGATAGTAATGCAATAATGGGTTAATTAACGTTATATGCAATACAAAACCATTTCCCTACTGTGCAAGACAGCACTCCTGAATGTTGTCTGGCCCTGCTGTTCTTTGTTTTCAGATTCTTTGTCTCCTGTAAATGGATCTTTGTTTTTAGAGTAAAAAAATCAAGCAAACAAAAGAAAAAAAATCTCTCACTAATTGGTAGAGAAGATCCTTTCCGCTAATGTATGTGGAGACTGTATACCCATGTAGCCAACACTTTTTAATAATGATAATTAATGTTAGCTAACCTGTTTTACCTGCATTGAAATGGAGTAGGAACATTCCCATGATGTGTAAGCTGAGAAAGAAATAAATAACAAGGGAATAGTCATTAACTTTTATGGGACTTTTTAATCCAAGTATAGAAGTATTAACTTGATTAATGTTGGCTAGACAAGGCCTGTAATCAAAGATTGACCAATAAGGATAAAATGACAAAATGTAAAATAACTATAGATTGTTATAATATAACATTGCTTGTTCGGTCCTTAAAATGAGAGTTGCATCTTTGAGGAAAGGGAGGTATGCAGTCACACAGTGTGATAGTCTGTTACACTACATGTGCACAAAGAAAGGATGTTTATTCATGGATGTTCTCTATGTGAGTAGTGAAAACTCAGTTCAGCAAAGTTCTCAATGCCTTATCCATATATAATATATGTGTAAAAATTCTGCCATCTCTTCTATATCACAGGAAGTACAGGAAGCCCTGAGGATGAATGAAAATTCATCTTTTACAGTGGAGATGTCTAGTTGGATATAAATATTAATGCCATGCTTTAAGTGGATGATTTTATGTTTCTGTGGGCAGAAGCAGTTAATGATACATGTATTAACCTCATATTGGCTATTAGTGAAGATTTTCAGCAGAAATTTTACATCTGAAACTGTTCTGTTGTGTTAATGCTTTGAAATCAGATTGTATACACAGAACAGTAAATCACAGACATAGTATGGGCTTAATGAAGACCAAAAATTTTCAGTGTGTGAGTCTGTAGTGATTTAGCTAATTGTGATATTGATTCAGTTACTTTATCCTTTAAAATATCTATGATTAGGTGGAATTTTAGGCTAGTTGTCCTGTGTTTGTCTATCTGATCAGATTTAGTGCAGCTAGTTTAAAGTGTGTACTTTCATAGTGAGCCATAGATAGTCCCTTTATTTGTCCTCGTGGTCATTGGTAGATCAAGGGCTTTGTCCAAAAATTACCTCTTCAAACTCTGCACAGTGAAATAAATCCTGGCAATTAACTTTCAACTGAACTATAATAAGTTGCTTTTGTTTTAGTTTTTTGGGGGGGTTTTTTGCATGTTTTATGAATGAATGTTAAATTATATTCACACTTAATTCAGCAAGAGGATGGCCTAAACATGACTTCATTCCCATTGATTTACTTCTATACACTCCCTAATTACTCCTTCAGGAGATGATACCTGTTTAAATATGTTGTAGGAGGGATACATGTATTGCACATAGATGAACAGTTACCTCTGCTTAGCTGCCATAGAGTTTTGTTGAGGGAAGGTTCGTGTCACAAATATTATACAAACACTTTGAAGCTGTTATTAAGCATGTAGCTAGAAATTATTTGGTTCAAAACATGTACTCAAGTTCCAGACAATAAAAAAATCCGACAAGAAACAAACCCACAAAACTTTGAGATGGACCTTTTTCAATTATCTTCAAAGATACAGATATTGGATAAAAAAATCCAGGTATTGGAGAAAAAGTTCTCCTGGAGATTATGAAGTTGCTAAAAACTTGGAAGTAAACTATGGAATTCCTAGACAATTTTTACTACAGAGGACTTTAGTGTACTGAGAGGGATTTTTATTTTCATAAGCTCTCTGAAAAAATACATGCACACTAAGATGGTAAAACTTCAGATGTACTGAAAGTTACACAGATGCATAGAAGCTCAGAATAATCTCATAAAGTGTCAGATAAAAATAAGATTTGGTTGATCTTTGCCTCTGAGGTCTAGTTGCATGGCATGTCACATCTTCGAGGCTAAACTGCTTTTTCTTTACTCCCAAACACGATGCATCCAAGCAACCATCTGGAATAGTCCTGGGCGGCTGTTACTCCTCTCATCTGATCCCAAATATTGTCTTGCAAATTGGCAAGATCCAAGCCATGCTGTAGGTTCAAAGTTAATCAGGTACTGGTGATATTCAAGCCTAGTCTACAGCCCTAATTCCTCCATTACTTTAGGCCTAGCCTGAATTAGGTGTTACAGCTCAAGGAGGGATGCTAGGAATATAGTGGAAAAATCAACCCTTAGAGCTTGGGAACAGATAGAGAGCTCAGCCAAATCCAACCAAACAGGAAACATCATTAATTCGCTGTGGAAATTTGAGGTTAATTTGAAGTTCAGATGCTCTGTACAGGTAACACCACCTCCTCAGGATACAAAGAAGAGCAAAGTTAACCACATATGTAGCTATCTCTAATCTGTATTTCTGGAAGTCCAAAAAACAGGCAAGATAGGAAGGTGTTTTTTTGGTTTTTTTTGACATAGATCTCTTTGTTGATACAATATATGTGACAAGCTAACATTTCCATCATCACAGCTGAGGGGGACAATGGACTGCTTGACTAGCAGCATGTGAGGCTGGGAGGAACCACTTCACCTGACTTTATCACTGGCGAATAAACTTGGGCAACAGTACACTGAGTTTAATTGCATTTAATTATTTTAATTCTTTAGACAATTTAAGCAAAATGTCTGACTGTCTATTATGGAACAGGAGGAGATTGTGTAGGGTAATTTTTTCTAGGTCTGAGGGGAATAGATATTTTTTTTTCCCCTGTGGAACACTTAAAGCTCAGGTGTAAGGAGGTTTGGCAGGAAATTATAATGGGTTATAAAACCAGTGTCAGTTGGTGTTGAGCCAATGATAAGTATAAATTTTATGTGAAGGATTTGTCTTGTTAAGCAGAAGGACGGAAGAGCTAAGAAATAATTAATTGAATAATTAGGTTAAAGAATATTTTTCTCAGAAGTATTAATCAGTTTCTGGCTTTTATAAATTCCATGAAGACATTTACATCTACTGAACTAATCATATGGCATTTGAGGATACTCGTTTACTATCCATAGATCTTGTGTTCTTTTGTAGGAGGCTTGTTATGGTGGTGGGAAGTTAGCAAGGTCTGAATTTCTTGCACTGGCTAGTGCATCTTGTTCAATTCAGCCAGAAAAAGACCCCCAATTCTGATCGTGCTATTAACTTTTTATAAAGCCTGTCTTCCTTGTTATCTTTACATTATGATGACTTTTGTGATGCTGCTACCAAACAGAGGGGGATTCTTTATTCTGCAAAAAACCTGAACTGTAGCAGAAGTTTTATAATTATGACTGTCATGATGAAGACAGTTGACAGATTTACCTTTTCCATAACAGAAGATTGAAGGGCACTCTGCAAAACAAATTGGCTACAGATTTGAAACAACAGGATGTCCTTTTTCACACAACCCATGCCTAAATTATGAACCCATTAGCATAATATATTTGAGATGTTAAAAATGTAAATGGGTTCAAAAAGTGATTAGACACATTCCGAAGAAGAAATACTTCATCAAGAGCTGTTACATACTATGATCCTGATGCAGCCTCCAGCTGAGAAAATTCATAAGCATCTGATTGCTCTGAGGACATACTGGAGTAAGTATACTCTGTACATCTGTAGTCTGTGTTTTCTCTCCTTTTAATATAGTGTAAATTCTTCATACTTTTTTCCTGTTTCCTTTCTGAATGAGCTGTTACTAGCCATTGTTATAGGCCACAAACTTGAGTAGATGGACTTTTAGTTTAGCAGAATAGGGTCATTATTCTCTGTCATTATACTTCTCCTGCCTTTCTGGGATTTATGTACCACCCATCGTTCGAATTGTGAGTCAGATTGTCTTAATAACTCATTTGAATATGCTGGAAAAGAGACTGGGTTTTTATATTATAACACATTGTTTATGGATCTTCTTAGATAAGCTGAAAGAGGTCTCTTCAGTTGTAACAATAAAGCATCTTTGAAACACTTTGGAGACAGTACTTTATTCAGACTTATGTTACTTAGCTGCAGTACTGAGCTAAAATATTTTATTTTTTCTTTCAACCTGCAGTTTGCAGAGATACCCATAAGTGATGATCTTTGACTACAAAATAAGAGGTTTGTCTAGTTGAAATTGCTGAGTAACAATGATTAAGAGACTTTCTCACATTTCTTTTTCAATGCAAAGGTAGAATATTTAGTGTGTTTTATTGTTTGTTCAGGTAACAGAGGGGAGCTCTTTTACAGGGTGCTTAGTCCTCATCCTAAAGTGCTAGTTTCATTTCATTTGTCATTAAGTATGGGGAGTGAAAGGGAAGGAGAAAAAGAATGATGGTGTTGATGAGCAACAAGGATTAGGAAATTAATAAGACACGATTCAATAGTAGGTGTGGGAGAAAGAATGTCTGTGATTTTTTGAAGGGTTTATAGCAATTGGGTGTAACTGACATCAGGTTTTGGTGACTGGGGCGGGGAAGTGACAACAGACTTGTTGCATTTATACTAATTCAGTTCAAGAGGGTTCATTGTGAATAGTTGGAAATATCTTCATGAAGTGCATCAGGTATTTGTATAGCAACAAGAGGTGTTTATTCTGGGGGACTTTCTGGGAAGTGATTTGGATTTACAGTGAACCAAATTACAGTGGAGACATGTCAAAACAACTTTTTAAGCTAGTGACTACAGTAACCCTTCTTTTTAAATCAGAGCTGTCATGACCCACAAAGTGAATGCCCTTCTGGGAGAGGAGGTTATTTCTAATGCAGTTTTAAATTACCAGAATGTGCTCTTTTTGCATTGTATAACGTAGCAAGCCATGTCATTGTGACACCTGCAGGTTTGCCATTATGTATATATTTCATAGTCAATCATGAATGTGCTCAAGGAATAATCTGAATTCTCCCTATTGTTTGTTACTTTTCTTAAACAAAATTTTAGTTTTACAGATACTTGTTTTTACAAATGTGTACTATTACCAGGTTGTGTTTTCCAACGGTTCTCTGGACAAAACAATTTTTTGAGAAAATAAATGTCGTCTCCCCGTATGCCAACATGATTTTGTTCTTCAAAAAATTTTACTTCTGAGAAGTAAACAGTGGCCATAAATCACTGATACATTTCAATGTTTGGGGTACCTATTGTAGCAGCCAACTGTATACACCAAGTACAGTGAATATATATATATATATGCATTCAAGTGCAGAGAAAATGGCACCATATAATATAGGAAAAGGGTATTTACAAGTATTTTCTCACGTTCTGAGGGTTTTTTTCCCATCAAAAACTCTTTGTTGCACTGATTAATAACAGTTATCAGATTCTGAATCAATGTGGTTTGAGCAGGTACAGAAACAAATATGGCTCTTCAAAATTCACAATAGATGGCATGGAACAATATTGTAGAGCCACAAAAACATAGGAAATCTCAGAAATACTGAGATCTGTCATGGTCCAGTCCAGCATATTTTAGTGGACATTTTTAGATCTAAACACTGATGAATGAACCACTGGCCCATGTTGGCAGTTTTGTACATCACAAATAGGTCTTTATGATTTGAGAATGGGTAGGCTCAAATTTTGGAATATATACTACAACTGTACGTTTTCACACAGATTTATTTAAGCATTGCTGAGATTGGCCCTTTTACATAAGGACATGAACAAGGTTCTTTTAAACACACTTTGAAGAAACTCACCAAAACTAAGCTTTTTGTCTGGATGATATAGGTGATTTGAATGTTTTCTTTGCAGTGTGACAATGGCAATGCAGCTTCTGTTCACAAATGTGGATGACTTGTTATCACTCTGAGTTCAGCATTTCTTAGTTTATTTCTTAGCTTGTCCATCAGCTACATATGGAGATGCTTCTGGAGCACTTCTAGGAAAATAGAAGTGCTGATGGAATCTAGCAATATTTCTGAGGGCAGCTTAAAAAATGAATTGGGCAGGTTTCTGATAGAAGTGCCAAAATACTTCTTTGAATAGAAACAATGAAAGAAGAAAAGCTATATACACAGAATCCTCAGGAATGTCACGTTAGAAGTTTAGTTTGTTTCTTTTCTTTATTCTTCTTGTAAATCTAGTTTAAGGATGAGAATATATGATTTAGATTTTCTTCATTCTTAATAAATGTGTATAAAATCTTGGATAGTACTCGAGTTACTATACTTGTTTTTCTTTATTTTTATGATGTATCTTAAAGGCTTGTTTCAAATAACGGTATATTTTCTCTGGAAGTTTTCTCAACTTCATAATTAATTAGCTGAATTTTTGAAGAGCTCATTCTTCTACAGACTGTTAGGAAATTATTGGCTATTTCTGAGTGATTGTCTTTATGTAGATCTTCAGGCATTGAAATCTGCACCTGCTTAGCTCAGCATCATCTCATTTGTATTTGTACCTTATTTTCCTTTTGATAAATAGTCAGACTGATGCCTGTTGTTATTTCATTTTCTCTACTTCCCTAGGCTTATCATTTTAAAAATATATATTAATATATTTCTTAATTCTAAGATTGTTGGGAGAGACACAATTTTACTAGGTTTTCATTCCAAGGTCTGCCATTTTTTTTTACATGTCACAGAGATGGAATGATTTTCCTTGGTCTCAAGGTTGTCTCTCTCATGATACGTCCAAATCCCTCGGATATGGTTGGTTGTCTTTCAGTACAGTTTCTGAAGATGGATTTTCTTAAAGAATGCAGAAACAGAAGCATTTTTTGTACGGTAGTTAGGTGAGATTTATCTCAGAGACACGCAGTCAAGAACTTTCTGACTTCATTTCATTAAACTTTGGTGAGTTCTGACTCCACTTTTACCTCTTAGAAGAAAGTATTTAGTAAGAACTCCTGGCCTGACAGTTTTCATAACCTTGAGGCTTCATTTGTGCATCTCAAAAGGTTAATGGAAATCTTTGCTGTGGTAAGTGACAAGATCACATGTTTTTATAAGGAGAATAAAGTAAAAGAAGGACAGGCATTCCTTCATTCTTACCAGGACCTCTTTTCGGACATTTGCATCAGGTATCACCTTGGGTTTTGAAAATGTTTTTAAAATGTGTCCAGGATCCAAGCCTAGAGGAGGAATCAGTGGAAAATGGCTTGGTAACTCTTGTGTTTCCTCGAAGAAACAGATTAGGAATCTAGAGAAAGTATTGAACTTCTGTTCTGACCTCTCAGTAATCTTGTTATCTCAGTCTGATCTCTGCTTTGAAAGTGCCTCAGATTAGTTGCATGGGACTGTATTTAGTTAAACATATTTCATTTGATGTCTTTAATCTTTGTAAATTTTCCTTTTGGTGGTTGTACAAAATATATGTTGAGTTCCAGATGCTGGCATCTATATACACCGGGAAAAAAAAATCATAGAGCTCCAGTTCATTTTGTTAATTCTAATATAAAGGCCTGGGTTAATGCAAAAGCAGAATGTATTTTTTCATAGAAAAGATACTGGGAATTCCTTATGACCAGTTGAAATGCTGCAGAAAAATATATGCTGAACAGTGGTGCCTTTCTTTGAGTTGATACAAAGCTCTTGTTGTTTTGCTCCTAAAACACATCTAAAGATGAAGTTTCAGTAACTGTCCAAAGAGTTACTGTATGCAAAGAATAGGTTCAAAAAAATTGTAAGTACCTAAGTACTTGCTCCTGCCTTTTATACTGAACTCATATCTGAAGAACCCTCCTAACTTGCTTATAAATCCTTATCTTACGGAGTCCTTGAACAAGTTCAGAATCTTACAAATTTTTCACTACTAGTTTTAGCATTTACTAGAAAATAACTGCTCTGAAGATTAGTGTTTCAAAGATACTGTGGCATAATACATGAAAAACTGAGCTTCTCTGTCAGTAGAGAACCTTAGAAAACAGCTTACCTGCTTATCCCACTCATGCTTTTTGTAAACATCCTTGGCTACGTTCCCAGTAAAGATTGGAATATGAAGTGGCTTTACCAAGTGGTTTCTTTCTTTCCCTTATGTACTGAAAGGAGAGCCCTTTGAGGAAGCATAGGACAGATGAGAAAAGGACAGAAACAGGAGTAGATGCATGCAGGCTACGAGGAGGAGGAGTGGGTTGTATAATCTCTTGGTGATGGAAGGCTGAGACACTCACCCTTTTCAACTAATTAGCACCCCACAGATGCAAACAAATAAGGAGTATTTGTTCTGTTTAATTTTCTTGCAGATTTTCATTTCCATGAGGTGGGATGCTACAGACCCTGGGTTTCTTTGGGTTTAAAGAAAACCTAATTTCCAGGATATAACAAGTTGCAATTTAAGTAATAAGTCCTGTTTATATTAATATTAGCTGTCAGCTTAAACCAACACCCTAAAGTTTCTAAAGGAATGCATGTAGTTATATACTTGTTCTGTTTGTGGGAAATCCTCTTATGCATCAAATTAAAGGACACTTGCTAAATTATGTATGGAACAAGAAATAAGTTTAGTGACTGATAATATTTCAAATGAGAACTTTTAAAGTATTCAATACGTTTTTTTTTGCTTGTTTTCATAATTACAAAGTGATATTAAGTCGGAGAACACAGGATTCCGTCATTAAAATAATTATTTTTGAATATTTATTTTGCTGTGTTTTTTGTGGATCAAATTAAGTACAATATGATTATGACTAGCATTGACCAGCTGATACACTAAATTGAAAGACTATTTTCCTTAATTTTTACACTCTAAACCACCTCCCAATATGTTGCCAAAGCGAATGTGTCTTTGGGAACAGAACCCAGTCTGCACCAATGGCTGACTGCCAAACCTTTCCAGTGGAAAGCCAGCCATTATTTTCTAGTTTCTACTGCACAGTAGGGTGCATCCACCCATTTGTATCATTGAGTCATAGTTTTTTATTTTATGGTAATCTGTTGTATTAGATATTCATAGGAATAAATTTTCTCTCGCCATGTAGGTCATATTTCTCCCCAGACAAAACTGAAACATAATAGATGCTTTTTTTTTCCTAAAGTGTCTTTGAAAAAATTGTAGTCTTTAGCAATGAGTTTTTCTTGGAACTGAACGCATTTTTACCCTGTCGTTGATATCATAGGCACACCTTATCCAATTTCATTACCGTACTACAGTCGGCAAGCAAACAAAAGTAAATTAGGGAGTAGGTTTGCATTCCTCCAGTATATCTGGAATTGTAATGGAAAAAGAAAGTATTAAAGGCGATAATACAGTGTAAATCAGTTACTGGAATCACAGGTATCTTTTAGAACAAGGTTAGCGAATCTGTTGTTGTGCTGTCAAAGCAAGTTTCTCTCCATGCTTGTTTTCTGCTTGAGATTTGGCTAAAAATTCAAATCTAGGAGGCTAAAGATAATTTTCAATCTTAATCACCTTCCTCTTTAACTGTTCCTAAAATATTGTCATCTAAACAATCAACCTTAATCATTTAGATGCAGGATTGACCAAAAGAAAGAGTATACTCAGAGGTATGATTTAGCAGTGTTTGTCTTGATTGTTAAGGAGTATTTCAAGATTTGAAGAGAATAGTGTGAATTCTTACATAAAGCTTTCTCCAGGTGCTCTACAGGTACCTAAAACATATTAAAGCTTCTTATTCATTCCAGTCCTGTGCTACAGGAAACTAATAAATAGAAATGAATGTTGATGTAGATCCTCATGTTCTTAGAATGGAAGAACCCATTAAATCTAGACATCTCTGCAACTGCTACATTTTACTAAAGATGATGTGTCCGTGTCTCCAGCCTGAAGGAAGCCATAATTGCATTTTGTTTTATTAAATATTAAGCTATTACATATGAATGAATGTGTTATGTTAAAAAAATAAGTACCAACCGTCTTAGAAAAGAGATCTTTCAATGCCTCCTTATGGGTCTTCAGAATCTCAGGCTCCTTTAGTTGGCACCAACCAGCCTTGAATAGTCCAGTCATTAGGAAACTGAGATGCCAATGAATCCTGTCTGCTCAAGCAGTGTTCAATTGGGCCAGAACCTTCTTGTTCCTAGGAAAAAACTCTGGCTGTTTTAAGCCTGCACTGCCTGCCCTCAGCTTCCATCCCTGGGTGTGTATATCCAGCCTTTCCCATGCATAGGTCATTTTGCTTATGTAATTGGAAATTATATCTACAGCTCACTCCCGCAGCTGTAAACTGCCCCAAGGCAGTGGGGAGAGCACAGAGGTGGTAGTTCAGGCTTAAATTGGTTTCTGCTGGTGTGGACCTGCACCTTGCCATTCCTTTCTAGATAGGTTCATCTCTTCAGGAAGAGACAGTTTCAAATATTCTAATCTGAGATGGCACCAATTGGATCTGATTAAGTAATAGACAAACATCAACAAAACGCTGGATATGGTTTAGGTAATAGAATCACAGCTTGGTTTGGGTTGGAAAGGACCTTAAATATCATCTAATTCCAAGCCCCCTGCTGTGGGCAGGGACACCTTTCACTAGATCAGGTTGCTCAGAGCTCCATCCAGCCTAGCCTTGAACACTTTCATGGATGGGACATCCTCAATTTATCTAGGTAGCTTGTTCCAGTGCCTCATAACCCTCTCAGTAAAGAATTTCTTTGTAATGGCAAACCTAAACCTACTCTCATTTCAAATCCATTCCCTCTTGTCCTGTCACTACACGCTCTTGTAAACAGTCTCTCTCCATCTTTCTTGTAGGTTCCCTTCAGATTCTGAAAGGTGACAACTACATAACCCCAAAATCTTCTCTTTTGCAGGCTGAAAAAAATGCCAATTTTCTTAATGTTTCCTTTTATGAGAGGTGCTCCATCCCTCCACTCAACTTGGTGGCCCTCCCCTGGACTCACTCCAACAGATCAATGTTCTCCTGTGCTAATGGATCTCTTAAAAGAAAAGTGCCATGCAATTCTTTAAATTCTGGAGAAAGATTCCTGCTTTGAAATTGTACACAACCCTCTTTGAATCATTTTCCATGTAGGTATCAAAGCAAGGACTTTCCAAGAATGATGGGTTAGACTGCATAAAATATGCGCAGAGAGGTCAGGGTGCTTAAAGGAGTTAAACATTAACACAGATTGTACTAATAAAAGTTGCAGAGAGAAGTGGTGTGCATTTGAATAAATCTGCACATATGGGAACTGGTATATATTAATTTGGAGTGAAAGCTGAATTTTCAGTTTGTTAGCTATCTCTTTTTATAGGAAATCCATTTTGGCACATTTTGAAGGTGACAGGAATTTGCATCTTATTCAAGTTAATTAGAATCCTAACAGACACCACTTTACCAAGTCGAGACATTGCTATGGCTGGAAGAAAGACAATAGAAAGGAAGGCAATTACAAATCAGTGATTCCAAAGTGAATTCAGTGTAGGCTAATAATTCAAAGTGGTGAAGAAAGGAGCAGATAAAGCACCTCAGGTATCAAATCAGTCAGTGTGGCACAGCATTTAAAAGCACTGACCTATGTGCTAGATACATTTTGCTGGCCTTTTGTTTATTTTCTAAGAGCATCACCTCAGAGAATAAGACTTGCTTTTCTGTGTGGAATATTTCTGGAGCAATTTCATTCTTACTTATTGTACATCATAGTATAAATTTTATATATACATTTAAAGAAAAGCAAATGCAACAGGCTTTATCCCTTTCAGCTGTCTTAGACACTGTCAAACTTGAAGTCCTTTTTATAGAATTCAGGCTCAGAATGCATGGATTAACTTGGAAGTGACCCTGGAAAATAAATTACTGTTTTATAGAGCTTTTTCTGCATTTCTTTTGTGCTTTTGTTTCATTTGGCATATTTGTTTTTGTATACTAACTCATAAATATGATTTTATAACCCTTATGTGTACTTTTATGCTATTTTGAATCCAGCAGCTTTATTTGCAATATTGCTGTCTTTTTTTGTATAGTTAGTGTTGTCTAATGAACTTATAAATACTTCATTCTACTAGAATTTTAATAATGCCATCTGTTCACTTGATGGAAAATGGCAAAGCACACTGAAGCAAGTACATTTTTTTTTTTTCTTGACAGCTGTATTTTTAAAGCTTAAGATTTAAATTTTCAGCATTCTTTTTTCATTTACAGTAGCAGTGAACAATATTGCAAAAAAAATTTTTTTTTGTTCAAATCTTACTTTGTGACTGATTTTCTTTAGAGGCAGTTTGGGTTTTTTTGATCTGTAATAAACAGTATTTTTTCTTTTCACTGGATCTTGTTTCCTACCATGGCAGAAAGTAAAATAATCCTAGAGATGTCAGTAAAGTACATCACCTTTGGTAGCATCTGACATCTTTGTCCAAGCTGCTTGCTCATCATGGCACCTCTGTCCCTCTCTCCCTGCATGTCCTCCTTTTGAAACTCTGTTTTGAAAGTCTTTTCTTTGGCTCTTCTTTCTGCTTTCAGTCTTGCTTTATTTAATTATGTTAATGTTTGTCTTTTGAACCATCATCTTCTTACGTTGTTACTAGGCTGTTCTCTTTGGTGGACTGTTTGATGACTTAATCTCACTCCTGCAATTAGTTGTCAAAACAAGTGGCCTAGTGTCTAGAAATGGTCAGGTCCCCTAGTAGCTCCTGGGGGAATTAGCGCTGCACGTGAAAATTGAGTGGGTTTGTACGTATGCCACCATCTGAGTAGATGTCAGACCCAAATGGGTTAATGAACACAGCTCTAGTAGCTGATTTAAGTAGATGTAGTATATAAAGAAGTGTCTAGGAAGAAGTTGTGTCACGGGGTTGTTTTTCCAAATTCCTCATCCAAGTAGTTGTGTGACGCTTGCTTACGTAAGAAACTCGTGTTGGTGTTGACAGAACTCTGTGGCTGGCCTGATGAAGGAAGCTGGGAAGAATGGTGCTGTAACTGACAAATTATGAGATTCCTCAATCATGACTGTTTCAAAACTATTTTGAAGGCATGGTGAGAAGGGACTTAGATTATGAATTACCCTTTACATACTTGCAAGAATAGCTTTCTCGCTTGGTTGCAGGCTCTCAGTGTGTGATCATTAGTAGTTCTCTTAGATTGACAATTTGGGAGATAGACACAGCTCCTTATCCCAGCAGGTGGCAACTTCAGCCGTGCTGAAGAGGTGCGGTTGGCTCTGGCTCCCTTTATTTCACCGACAGAAGTGGTACTTCCACTTTCTCTTACTGCTGTGTTAGATATACTTTATTAGCTTTCCAGCTGATTTCTTTATGTATTTCCTGATTTCTTATTAAGCATTTCAATTAATTTACCATCTGCACTGGATTTTGTTAGTTAAATAAAAAATGCACATGAAAGTAATTTTGTCTTGCATGAACACATCCAGTTCTTCATTTACTCTAAGCTTGTAGATCTGAATTTACACTTTTCCTTTGGACATTTTTTTTTTTTTTTTT
>VXAD01008914.1:1536178-1640059 GCA_013399195.1 Dicrurus megarhynchus
TTTGACATCTGTCTCTCAGGTGAGCTGTGAGTAGAGAATTCCTTCTGAAATTTCCAGTGTGATCTCTTCTCTGTGTGAACGTGTGTCTGAGGCACATTTTCCTTGCAGCCTCTAAGCATGGGATGGTTTCTGTCACCAAGTCTTTCACATGTTCCTAATTACAGAGATACTGTGATTTACCTCCCTTCCTTATGGTTGAATGATTCAAGGAGCTAGATTCTTATGATGGGACAATCATCAGTGCCTGCTAGTACAGCCAGCCCTTTGTTTGAAGCCTGTGTTGAAGTTTCTGTACTGAAAGTTGGTATGCAGTAGATTTGATGGTATAGTGGAGCATGAGGATGTGCTGGTGGGCATACTCAGAAATGAGAAAATCATCAGTCTGCTGAGGACTGGGTTCTGCCTGTCAATTTTCGTGGAACCTCTTGGAGAACCAGTCTGGGTCAAAGGATAATCTGGATGCTGATGTCCCAAGCTCTTTAATGACCATGTCTCCCGATGCATGTGGACTGCTAGGTGCTGTGACTTTGTAATGTGTTCTGGTGCTGAAGTGTCTGATGTTGGCTGTTACAGTGTGTCCTCGAGGTTACACAGGACCAGTCAGAGCTATATAAACAGAGCTTCATTGGGAACATTCCTGTTTTCAGCCAGGGACAACTGGTATTTGTCACATTTTTATCTTGTTTTTTAGTAAGCTCACTTCTCAGTATTATAACCTTCCTCAATTATTTCACATAACCTTAATATAATCTTAGAGGTTGAAAAGTGGCTGAGTCTCTACAACTTAGTGAATGACCATTCTCACGTGAGCAGTGGTAAATCAACACACCTGCTCATCGTTGGGATATTTAACTTCCTCTCATTTCAAGGAATTGGGTGCCAGGCTGCTATGGAGATTTTTTGGAAATCAAGTGCATGTATCCCTGCCTGAAAATTTTTCTAAATCTGGCCTAGTGTTTTTAATACTGCACCTGCTACTAGAGAGAGTTAAAATTTTGCATTTGTTCAAATGTCAGTAGAAGAATACTGAACTCCACAACGTCTTGAATTTTATTGTTGTTGTTGTTGTTGTAGAGCAGCCAAAAAGATAATTTTTTAAAATATTTTTTATTGTATAATTCCTGTGAATTATAATTATCTGTCATTATAAAATCTTTTTAGAATAAAAATGACTAGTTCAGAAATTCATAAGGTGCTGTCATTATCTTTCATGGAGAACTGTCTATAATTTTGTAGTTACATGTTCTGTTCCTTTCCACTCCCTGAAGTTATATATATTTTTTTTTGACAGTTTTCTCATTGCAAGCAAAATGTTTTACTCACAGTGGTGGTACTGATAAGTAGTAAATAGTTCAATCTTCTCTTGGTTTCAATCTGTTCATCATGTTAGTGTAACATGTCATTTTTCAAAGACTCCAAAGTCATGAATTATCTGCACATCATTATTCTGTAATATTCAACTCAGTCAGTGAGAGCTTGATTATGATTACTAACAAATCAGCTGAAATATCCTAAAAGCAAAAAGGCTTAATTTGTAAATTTTAGTCTGTCTTTTTCTTCTTCAGGTTTTTTTCCTGATTAATTTAAACATTTTTTCAGTTTCTTGGTTTTCAATCTCCAGAGTAAAGTAAGTAAAATACATCTCTAATACAAATGTACCTATGTTGTAGTTACAGTATGGTTTCTTCAGAGGGATTGAGATGATTCCCCTGACATAAATATGTTTCACACTGGATCACTGCACCCTCCCATGTGGTAACCTATCATCTGAAGCTCTAATGATCCCTTACCCTTGTTGACGTTAGCAAACTTTTCCTCTGGGGCGTTTTCTTTTGTTTCTTTTGTCAGCTGTTCTAAAGAGAAGAAAACTGCTCAGTCTTGATTTTTCTGCAAATTCTGAGGATTTTGCTGCAAAGTTCAGTAACACGACATTTGTTTTCAATGTAGTCAGAGGTGCAGAAAGAAGAAAATCAAGCAGGCTACAAAGCTTCTTGTTCTAATTTTGTTCTTTATAGCAATAAACACTGGAATCTGAAAATTTTAAACAACTTCTTAAGACTCCAGTAACTTACAATTTTATTATGTTGACATGTTTTTCCCTAAAAAAAAAAAATCTTTTATGTTTCTAAACAGAAGGAGGTGAGAATACAGTGATCAAAAAGGTAGGCATGAGAACAAAATAGAAGTACTTAAAAGCAAAAAGTTTACTAAAATGTTGGTATCTGATGCTCTATTTCCCCAGGGTAAGTGAAAGATTACATTCTTCCTAACATGTATAAGATTATTATGTTCTCTTGCTGGCACTGAGCCATATGCAGTATTTCCTGCTCCAGAAGCTGACAACCTCCTGAAACTTCTTGGTTTGTTTGGGCCAGCAAGCCTTGGAAGGCTTGCTCCATGCCATGGATGGGACTGTCATGGCACTGAGCTGTGTGATCCCATCCCTTGCCTCATTAGGCTCAGAGTGGAGTGTGGGCTGTATATAGATGTTGGGAAAGCAGGAGAACTTTCCTTAAAGTTCTCCAGGCATCTTATCAGCTGGGAAGAGGTATTCATGCTCTAGGAATAAGCAAGCCAAACTCAAGAGGCCCAGCAGGGTCCAAAAGGTATGCATGTTTTTAAAATATCCGAATGTCTTGCAATGAGCAAGATCCAGTGGGGCTTACTCAGGTTGTTGGAACTTTGTAGGACCTGCTTCAAGTAGTGTTCTCTTTTAATCATCTCTTTCAGCCCTGGATCACTATACATAACAGAAGTGCCATGACATTTAATACATAAAAGCATTTCTGGTTTCCAATGCATGCTGTAGCAGTTCTACTGATTTTAATGGAATTGCTTAAGGTATATATCTAAGTATTATTTGAGCCAATGGCAATGTAATTTTTTTCCTTCTCTTTGTAAACACCTGCTGAACACAATAAAACTTCAGTTTTGAAGTTTGAATTTGGTATTTGAAAAACATTCAAAAGTAAAGAAGCAGCTCTATTCAAAAGTGAGAGGACAGATTATTAGTGATAATGCTGTTTCTTAGATACATTGATTACAGGAAACTCTTAGGATACCTTATGCTTGGCAGCCAGGGCTTCTGGAACAAAATAAAAAAAATAACAACAAAAAAAACCCCCAAAAACAAAAACAAACAAACAAAACAAACAAACAAGCAAACAAAAAACCAAAAAAAAAAAAAAAAAAAAAAAAACAAGTTTTATTTTAAAAGAAAAATTCTGAAATTGGGTNAAAAAAAAAAAAAAAAAGAGAAAATCAAGTTTGATTTTAAAAGAGTAATTCTGAAATTGTGTCACTACTGGATGAGAGACTTCCTTCACAAAACATGCTTGCAAGACATGTAATCAAAGCTGCACTGCAGCTGTTGGAGTGAAAGCAGGCAGAATTTTGTGTCGGACAAGAAAAGCCGTAGATGTGGGCAAAAAGATAGAGCTGTAAACTGGTAAGTGGGAAAAAATGATAAATTGTTTTACACACTCTTCAGCCCATTGTCTTGTGGCTGCATTCTGGTAATAAACAATGGTGATTGCACCTCGTTGACTGATAGTGTGGATGAGCTAACCAGTTTAACACTCTTGTCATTCAACAGCCGTGTTGAATAGGATATGAAGTCATTGGCTAATTACCATAAAACACAATCATAGACTTTCTTGGTAAAGCATATTTACTGCTGGAAACTATTAAGTTTCTTCCTGATGGTCAGAGCCCAGGTTCCAACATGGTTTTTGCTGAGGTGTCTTAATCTCAAGAGACTTGTACAGAATTTTACGAAACTTTTAGCAGATGTTGGGTAGATATCATTCCGCAAGTTCGGGGGTACACCTATCTTCGTGCTATTTAAATAGAAGTAAGAAGCTATGTTAATTAGAAAACAATTTTTTAATCGTAATTTTGTGGAAATTCCCTGCTTAGATTAGTCTAAATTGTCACATACCTTGTATAATTGAGAATTTTTATGATCATGGATGTGTACGTGTGGAGCTACCATCAGTATGCTTTGTACTACTAAGCAATTTTGGAAACTGAGGCAAAACCTGGATCTTCCTCATGCCTTTGTTCTCACAAGAACTGGTGATGCTTTCAGAAGATGCCTTTTGGAGGTTTTCTGGCCAGAATAAGCCATCCTGCAAAATTGCTCCAGCTGTTTCATCAGTTTAGTGCAGGTTAAGACCATAGAAAACAATAAGGTTCCAAATTTACTAGATTTAGGTATGTTTAATGAAGTCAAATGCACAGTCTCCTGAATCCTATTGTGTTTACTTATATGCAAAGGAGTGAATTAAGATTTTAGGACACCCGGCAGACAATATGTTTCTCTGCTTACCATCTGCAGTGAAGTCTTGGTTCAGGCCTTGTTTATTGTCTGATGTATGTTACTTAAGAAGAGGAAGAACTGAGCATCCTTTTCCAGGAACTTAAAAATAAAAATGCAGATCTTGTTGTTCATGTAAAATAGCTAGAATTCATGTTTTGTCCTGCTTCAGGGAAAGAAACACAGTCTGCCACCAGTGATCAGTCTAATGAATATTCCCTTTCAATGTCTATGTCTGTGTTTAAACTAACTGTCTAAGGTAGTTTTCTGTGAAGTAACACTACAAGTGCTTCTGAACTGTGAAATAAATCCAGACAGTTGAAAATCAGGAGAGCTGTTTCAGGTGGTCCTATGAGATTGTGCATTAAGAAGCAAGAAAGTTTTTGAGTGATGGCTTGAAATTTCTGTTGCATATGTGTGATAGTTACTGCTTTAGGAAACTCACCCTCAGCTGAGGTGTCTTTGAAAGATCTTACAAATTCAGTGGAGACATAAGCTGCCGGATTCAAGGTGTCTAAAACAAGGATGCAAATTGCAATTAAAATAGACTGACCAATTTCATCTGAGTGATGTCGTTCTACCACAGAGATAAATTAAACTTGGTAAACTTTATTTCAGGGTGGCGAGATCAGTCTTTAACCAACCTACACAAACTTATGTGAAATATCTATTGATCTATAGGTGTATGACAATTTTCAAGGGAAAAAAAGACAGCAAATATATCTATGCTGGTCTAATAGCGTTACAAAAAACTTGCGTCTTATTATCTGAAGACTAAAGCAAATTTTCAAAAGAAAAATTATTAGGTCAATCTCAATCTGATATCTGCTGTGTGGGAAAACACTCTTTAGAAAACTGTGACTGTAGAGCTATCTGGGATCTCATAAACAGAACTAATCCTGAGCATTTGTTTGCTGTCATCAACAACAATAGTGTACCAGTAGTAGTATTTAACTACACAGAAAAAAGAACAGCATAAGACCAGGGAGAAAGTCAATGTTGTTTTTCCAGAAGAGTTCCTGTGATTAACTGGGCATTAGAATCATTGCTTCCATGGCAAATGCCTCAAAATTTCATGTCTGAGATGTTGAAAACTTGCTTTGTGTTAAAGTTTTCTTTGTGACTCCTCTGGTTTAGCGTCTTGAAATTGTCGAAAACTTATTGGCCTTTGTTGTGTTTTGTTTTTTTTAAATGCATGCATAGGACTCCAAGTAAGAAATGAGATTCTTTTTATTAATGTGCAAAATGAAATCTGAATTTTTCCCATTAAATGAACAGTTACACAATTTAACACCTCTTCACACACACCCCAACAAAAAGAACCCCAAGCCAAACTAAACCTAGTCTCATTTATACTGTGCCAAACAACAAACTTCTGTGGATTTTTTTCTGTCTGTTCTCTTTCTTATTTCCTGCTTCTTCCTATCTTATTTGACTGGGTTTAGTATGGAAGCTTTCCCAGATGGATGCTGTCCTTAATTACTGTAATGATTATTATGCATATCTGTAGTGTACTGTGCAGTTGTTAATTAGAATTGTATAGGTAGTTAGTTAAGCTGAAATTGCAGTGGCAGTTGTGTCTTATAACGGTGTGAAAGGGATAGAATTGTGGTGGTAGTTATTTATATTCTATGTGTTACAATACACTGATTTTGTTCCAATAGAGGGAGATCACTAGTATGATTTACCCATGTTTTTCAAAATATACATCATGACTTGGGTAAGAGGATGAAGTTAATTTGGAAGATAAGATTTTAAGATTTTTTTTTTAGGGTATAGTTATCCAGGGTACTAAAGGTACTGAGTGAAAGATAAAACAGGTGGCAAAGGCAATTCTGATAAATGCTGACTACTCTATATGGGGAAAGTAATTTTACACATACAGTAAGGGGGGTCTTAGTTATAATTTTGAGAGAGAGACATCAGTATTACAGAATATAAATGTTTGAAAATGTTAGCCCAGTGTTTAGTAACTATCAAGAAACAAATAAAATGTTAGGAATTATTCCTTTCAAATAGAGAGAAACTCCCTAAATCACCCCTGTGTCATTCTGTAAGTCCTAGTTGTGTTCTCCTGAGCTGCAGAATTGCCTGTAATTCTGGACTTCCCACTCCAGCAAGATGCAGTGGGACAGAGGAAGTAGGAGTGGTGAGAGTTTCCTGCGGCAAACCAGACCAGTCCTCTCAAACCAGGAAAGGTTTAGATGGGGTATGAAGCAGAGCAGGACTTGCTGGAGAGATCTGTAGAATCACAGGCTCCATAAATAAAGTGAATAGAGGGCATGAGATGAAATACATAGTGCACAGATTCCAAATAAAATAGTTTTTCTCGTATTATGTGTTTGAACTGTGGAGCTCATAGAATTTTGAGAATGCTGAAGACTGGTGACTCAGGTTTAATAACCAGCCAAACAAAATCTAACACCCCTCCTACCCCACAAAAGTGTGAGGAAGAAAACCTCATCCTTTAAACAGAAAAGTATCACCACTGATTCAATAAATGTTTGATCCATTGGTTGCTGAAAACTGAGAGTATACTCCAAGGAAATTGTCATGTCATCACTGTGTTTTCTGCCGTTCACATTTCCTGTTGCTCAGTGTCAGAAATCAGGTAGTAGGGGAGATGGATTTTGAGCGTAGCTCTGGCTGTTCTTGTAACTGGTGTGTAGATTTGTCTGGTTCAGGAAGATAACATCACTGAACGTGGCAGAGCATGTGTTACACATTGCATTGCAAGCAACAGAACTGCCTTAAAGAGCTGAATTAAGTTTATGTCTGTGTTCTGCATGTGTAAAATAGCGGCATATCATTTGATTGGGGTTAAGAGGAGACTAATACTTACTCATGGTTGTGAAATATATTCTTTTCCTTGGCATCACTCAATTTTGAGGGGAAATCTGTATTGCTATAGAGAATTCTTTCATCAGAAATTGTGTATCAAATATGTTTTCTAGAAAATGTGGTCTTTTCTACATTTATTGTTTAAAAGTTCATCTTAAATGTGAAGATATGAAGAGTCTGTGGCAAATATAAACATATGGTATTTTCTGTGAGATTAAATCTATTTCCTGACTTAATTTTAATTTCTGAAGTGTAGTAATTTGATTCCTAGGAGCAAATAAAAGGTTACAAATAGTTCTCTTCATGTTTTCAGAAACAACTAACCAACTGGAGGTTTGTAAAGGTGTGTTTAAGCTACTTTTGGTGTGGTTAAAATGAAAGTTGGAAACTCCTCCAGTGGCAGATGTGTTCTTGCTGTATAGATGTTTTCCCTTCATTTTCAGAAATACTACTCAATGTTTTAGCTGGTGCTCTGATATTGTACCTGTGCTTATTTATATGTATTAAATTTACCAAAAATGCATGAAAGTCTGTTTGCATTTGAAAGGACAAAACATTATAGTTTGTGTATATATATAATAAAATCTTGTAATCTATTTTCTTTTAACATGTTATGCCGGATCACATCAGTGATATTCTTCTTTTCTTATGGCTACAAGACTTTTTTTCCACATCCAAAGAAGTCAACAGGACTAGCATCTTTGATATTCAGAACAGGAGGTCTAAGGCTGCTCATGAGCTTCCTTGTAGGATATTGGTGGCATATATTTGGTAGCAAAGGCCTTTAATTCTCAGACTATGCAGTACTAACAGTAGCCTGACTGAACTGGAATATAAATGTAGTGTTTTGCCTGCCTGTGCTAGCTTCCCTCTGAATTCTGATATGTATGAAATTTTGTATTCTTATTAAGTCAGGATAGAATTCCTAAATACTTTGTCCTAGTTTCAGTTGATTGTTATCTTTAGAAGTCTTTAAAAGATTATAAATGCAAACCAGTCTCAGGATATTTCAATCACTTGATTGAACCATGTTAGAAAAGTTTTGTACATATGTGCAAAAATTGTTTGAAGTTTGTTATCTTGTTCTTCATTCAGTCTACAAACTTCCTAACGCGCCTAATGTTTTGGTTTGTTTCCTTTTAGATGAAACAGCTCCTAAAGAAGTCAGCAGGGTAAGTGCTGCTCTCTACCCCCTTTAAAAGAAGTGGCCCACTCTTCACTTGAGATGATTTTTTCCACAGACTCTGATCAAGGTTTAACTCTATTCCCTTTTTATGCTGGATCTCCAGAGAAAAAAAATGCTGTACAGACTGTCTAGAGAGGAGTTAATAAGGAAAATAAATATTAAGAACACTTGATTGGCTGTAAATAAATTGAAGGGTATTTTGCATTTAGAATTCTCTCAGTGCTATTTTCATGATCCAGTTTTAAAAAGGTACTTCATGGAAACCAGGAAATTCATGGGACTTTGAGCATAACATCAGACTATTTAATCAGTGTAATTGCCTCAATAGATGGCAAGCATAAGAGAAGAAAAATGCCCTATTTAATTACTCCCTTTTGAGATGCAGTATGGTACGATGAGTTAAATTCTCTAATTTAGAATATTTTGCAGGGTTCTGCATGAAATGTAATGTGAAATCCTAAAAAAACATATTCAGTAACAGATTCCCAAGACTTGCCTTACATCTTATTGACACTGTGTCCTGCAGAATATTGTTCCATGACTGAGGACTAATTACAGGGATCTGTTAGGAATGAATGCCTTTGCTGTGAATGAGAAAAGATCAGTACAGGACAATCTGTTGCCCCCAGATGGGTCCAGCCATCCGGAGGGACCCCATAAGATGGGGGCAACCTTAAAACTTTCTGAGGTGGAATCATCCTCTTTTCTAAACTTCTTGAATGTCTTGCATAGACTATTTCATGTTCCCAGGAGAAGCACAGTAGTGTCAGACACGTATTAAAAATAGGGCACGTTGAAAGACTGCAAAAACTGGCTGGGTGGTCTTGCTCTCAGTAGAAGTCCTTTGGAAAATGCTAGAGAGTGAAAGGAGTGGAGAACTAAGGCTGGTAGTGGAAACCTCAGTTTTGTAACTGTGAGCAGAGGGCTAGGATAAGGGGGAACTGAATACACCTCATACGTGTCTACAAAACTCATACACCTCATACTGAACACCTCATACGTGTCTACAAAAAAGAAATTAAATGTTGTCTAAAATGAGTGTACTCAAGCAGATGTTTTCCATATACATGATGTGCCATGGATTTATAAGGGTGTTGAGAATTTAGGTGAAAATTAGTATGTTTTAGTAATTCATTAATTTTCAACATTGTTTGTGTTCATCCCTTAGTATGCTACTGTTATGACAGTGAATACCTTTCGGTGTAACTTAGAATTATTGTTAGAATATCTTTATATATTGTTTTGATTTCAAAATAACTAATAATCTGCTGAAAAATCTCAGAAGCTCTAATTTATGTATGTGGGAAAGTTTCTTTCAATTGTCATTAATTTAGTAGATTAACATTAACCTAAAACTCTGTAAAACAGAGTTACAGAATATATCTTGATTACCTCATCTGAGCTACTTAGGGCAAAGAAAGCAAGTTCTGAAACCCTGAACTCCCCAAGTCTACCTTGCCAGTCACACCCTGTGTCTCAGACTGGTTGCAGCCATCTCAGCCCCTCAAAGTCGTATCTAGTGGCTTAGAGTTTCCTGAAGATGGATGGGCTGTCACTGGAAGCCCTGCAATCAGTAGGGTGCAGATGATACTTCAGATGTTCTTAAGTAAACATTTTCTCCCTTGTTTTTTTTGCCATCAATCATTGCGCACTTGGTATGTATACTGTGTTGCACTACTATTTGGTTTGGCTTTTTTTCAAGTAAAGTACTTGAAGGTACTCGGTAATACACCATGCTACAAATCAACAGGTTTGTTTGTTGTATTTTTGAATAATGCCATATATAATAATGTAGACCGTTGTAACACATCCTCTTTCTTCAGCAGCAGCTAAAACAGATACCAGTTTAATTAAAATACGAACATAAATTAAAATTTAAATTGGGAAAGTTCTGTACATGAGTAATGCTTTTCAGACAAAGAGACATGTTCATGCTGACTGAAAAATTATGAGTTTTGAAGTCATTAAGTGTTACATTTTTAATTCCTGAAAACGTCTGCAAGAAGCAGCTTGTATCATAGAGAAGGAAAAATTAAGGTTAGTGAAAGGAAATTTATTGCAGAATTAAATCACCGATTGCTTAAAAATACCATGTTAACTAGAAAACAAGGTAGGAATATACTGAAAAAAATCTTTAATTGTTGGAAGGAAATTTCAGTGTTTTCAAAGGTTTTCTGTTGCAATTTCACACTGCAAATTTAAGGAATTTCAAAATAGAAGTTTTGAATTCCTGTTGTATAGGAACTGCATTTTGAATATATTATCATTTTTAGCTTTTTAGTAGAAAATCAAAATAAAGCAACAAACTTTGCTGTCGGTACTTCATTTCAAGTTTATAAAAGAAGTAGAGAGGAGAAAGTAGGAGAAAACAGGAGAAAATTCCCACATATTTTAATTTTTGAGAATTGTAGAATAGAAAAGAAACTTTTCAAAATTTATTATTTTTAATTCTGGTCTACTAATGGCAACTTTATTAATATTTTGGTGTTCAGAAATTATTCGTAAGGATTTCCTCATTTGGCCTGACCTAACATCTGATGGGTGGTGAAGGGGAAAGATTTCCGGATTCCTGTAGACTGCTTTTGGCATAAGAACAGCTCTGGTTACAAAATACCTCATGAGCATCTGTGACCAGTGAACCTGTGAACTTTTTTTCTATGTACTAGTTTCCAATGTTTATGAAATATATGTAACTGGGGACAGAATCTCCTTTTCACATGATGTAGCATTGGGAGCATCCTTGGAAAGGCTGAGTTTCTTCTGCTTACTTATTGTGCAGATGTGTTTTGGCTGATCCCATCCATCCTAGCTACATAAGTGGTTTTCTGGGCAGAGGGATTTCAGAAAGAAAACCAACTATTGAACTATTTGGATCTAGAAAACTTAAGCTGAATACTTTGTTATTTTGCTGTTTCATCTGCAAAAGAAACAAAAATAGAGGAGTGTGAGTTTGAGCACTAAGTACATATGTATTCATGTACAAGTAGACTAAAGATGTAGTTCTTTTACAACATCAGTGAAAACAGTGTGCTTTGGAGATATGTTATTCTTTTCAGTTGGCAAAAATAACCCCATTCCTTCATGAACTATAGCCAGGATTCTGTTCTACGTGCTGCTAAGTTTCCCGTGATCACTGTGTGCTCTTTTGTACCTCAGATTCTGAAGTTTAGATGAAAATACTCAATGTTCCTGATATGATCACGGCAAAATTAGCTGTTCATTTTGCTTAATAACTTTCCACTCCATGTTTACTTGAACAATACTTCCAGTGAAGCTGCCTTTTGGCAAGTACCTTTGCTTTGTAAACTCTGGCAATGCCAACAGCAATTCACTTTGCAGAAGTTTACCATATAAACACCAGAAAATTATTACCTAGCAAGTGACTCGCTCATTTACAGTACTTTATTCTTCGAAACAGGACTGATACTTTAATCCTCTCCTTTCCCCTTTTTGGACTTGCAGCTTTTTGGCAGCTGCCTTGGCACCAGCCAGCACCCAGCACAGCATTTCACGACCAGTCACAGAATTAGCAAGTGTGTTTTCAGTAAATAGTTGCAGTAATTGCATGTATCTTCACTGTGCAACTGATAATAAAGGTTTGGGCTCTTCAGGACACATTGGCAAAGCAAGCTCATTCCTTGTAGTATCTCCTTATTAAAGATGGGATTTAAATGTTTTCATGCTGTCCCAAGAACTGAGAACAAATTAATCCAAAAGTTAAGGGAACTAGAACAAATATAAATACATATATAAATATATATTTAGCCTTTAGAAGTGTTGCAAATGGCATTGCACCTATTGTCACGAGAAGATGCTTTTATAAGCTGATTTCTTTAAAAAGAAAACCTTGTGAATGCTGTGGTAGTGATAAGCAACAGTGGTAGGAAAATGAAGTTTATTTTTAATTTTGTACATGGTGTCTTTAGAGTGCTTGCAAGTCAAGTATTAGGAGGGAATGTCATTTTATAAAAAGCTTTTTAAAAAGAGGAGCAGTATTCAGCCTTGTCAAGTTAAACTGAAGCTCATTATGCTGTTTTATTATATAATCTTGTGAGGTGATATAATTGAGATATTCATGAAGTTTTATGAGCCTTACAGTTAATAACAGATTATATGGTTACTTCTATGTAATCATAATGTTCTTTTCTCATAAGTGAAGCCTTTGCTTTTTATGATGTATTTTTCCTATTGTGAAACAATTTATTTCAGTGTTACCATTTGGTAACAGGGAAGGAGCTGACGGGAAGGTTAGAATGGATGTCAATGAGTGGGGATTATGGGGCAAGAAATTTCTTCTAGGAAAGGTGTTCACCATCTCTCTGAGGCTTGGAAATCAGCTACATAAAAAGGCTGGGAAATGTGTGCCTTCAAAGCTAGTGAGTCCTTTCTGTGCAGAGTAAGAGAGCTGGTTTTCATCATAATAGGGCCTGTGCTGCCAAACGTCATCTCGTATTTTCCCTTCTTTGCTTTTGTTGTGAAGGTGTTCGATGAGTGAAGAAAAAATTCATAAATACCTGCGTATGGTGCTGCAATGTTAAACTTTATTTACCATGCAAGTCCTAACCCATGTGCTCTCCAGTCAAAACAAGAAGAACATACGTCAGACAAACGCGTGTAGGAGCAGTTTTCTCTGAGGCTATGTACAAGCATTAAAATTAATCACCTCAGCTAAGACTGCTCTTTAGAGTTGCTTGCTTTCCAGTGTCCAAGTTTAGTGAAAACTGGTTACTCCAGCCAAGCCCAGTTACCTCTTCTGACTTTTTTTTTGAGTTTTCCTCTCAGTGCTCCTCTGAAAGCCACTGTAAGATTGCTTACCACTTTCTTCAGTCCAAGGATTTCACATCCTTTGGCTCAGCATTTCCACCTTGAAACAAGCAGTTTGATTACCCTTTTGCAGAGTTTGGGGTTTTGTGGTTTTTAATGATTTTTTAAAAATGAAGTCCGGATCCATATTTTTGTTTCTTCACATATGCAGTTTACATGTGTTTTCACTGTTATTAGAATGTAGTTATCTTGTGGTTATCTGTACCCCAAAATAACAAACACCAGTTTCCATGCAAGATGGGAATTAGCTATCAATGCAGATAAAGAATGAAAAATATTGCAGCCAGTGAAAGTACCAGGCCTAGAAAAGGTAGCAGTACACATAAACATACATGGCAAACACGTACACAACCAATCTCACTACACATAAACATGACCTGAATAAATTTTAACGTCAATTTAATTAAATAGGTTGCATTTATTTATTTTTTTTCCCTGCAGCCATTTCTTTCTTTATATCCACTGGTCATCAGAAGGGCAATAACATTACTATAACTAAAATAATATAAATTCTTGCACTTAAAGAAGTAGGTGACGATTGTGATACTTACAGGTCTGGCCGCCTTTGTTTCTACACTAGATGTCTGAATACTCATTGTGGCAAAGTGTAGTGACACATGGAATGAAGATTTTAGGTACTTTTAAACTAAATGTCTCTTACAAGGCGGCCTTTGCCTTTAAGGGACTGAATTTAGTCCCCAGTAGGTTCCTTTCTAGTTATGCATTCCTTTGTGAGGAAGAAAAAAAACCAGAAACACAAAAGAATATTCTTCAGTTTAAAAAGCTACTTATTTTGTGGGCAAATAAAGTAATAGTGCCAAAATTCTTTAAGGACACATAGTATTTCTTTAGAAAAGATACAAGTAATTGAGTATTGATTATCTTTCCAGAAGATAAGTTATGGATGCAACTGGAAAATTATATAGAGCAAGTCTCTTAAATCAGGATAGTAACTGTGCATATGGGATTTTTCATAATGCTACCTGAGAGAAGGGAAAGCTGATCTATTTCAGCAAAAGGCATCAAATATTTTATTTTATTTACTTCTTTTTTGGCAACAGTTCTTTTTTTTAAGAAGTACAGAAGCGTTGCTGTTGGAAAATCATTTTTATAGTGCAAGCATCAATGGCATTGAGAATTTAGGTATGTAAGACCTGTCTTTTTATACTTCTGGTCAAGTATGAAAATATCTAGCATGAAATATTTTAGACTGACATCTCAATCAAATGTTAGTTCAGACATTAAGACTTCAAACAAATGTTCTTCTTTTTCTGTTTAGAAGGTTTTTTTAGTTTGTCTTTAAATTCTTTCCCTGATGACTCTTGTTGCCAAACCTATAGTTTTATAGGAAAGAAAACTTGTGTTGGCTGGAAGTTTATGAGGAAATTGTGGTCATTTTAGGTTCAGCAGCTGCCTATGTTCTGTAGTGTGCTAATAGAGAAGAGAGGAGCTGTCAGTTTTAAAAAGATGACTGAAGAACCTTGGGTGAAATCCAGTCCCTGCCTAAGGACATTCTTTTGTGTAAAATGTTGCACAGAATTACTTGAATTTGTTATCTGCAAGTTTTGATGCTGCCATTGACAGTTTAATTTAGGTGGTTTGAAAGAAGCTGGTTATCTAAAACACTAACTGGTGTAACCAGATAGAGAATAGGTGTTTTAAACTCCTGTGTCTATGTACAATGTCCTTGACCTACGTAAATCCTTTAGTCTTAGTGATTGCACACCATTCAAGAACTGAGGTTCCTTATAAGAACCTCTATTTGCCCCAAAAGATCCTAATCCTGGTCCAGGAATTCCTTCTTGCCTGGACAGCTGAGTTAATTTTTTCTTTCCTATGAAAGAAAGATCATTTTGATCTCACAAAGTGTTTTTGTTGTTAGTTTTTTGAAGCTGTTGTAGTTGTTTTGTAGTCACTTTGTTTGTGTTTTTGGTGGTGGTGGTGGGGGTTTTTTGTTTGGTTGAGGTGTTTCTGTTTGGTTGGTTGGTTTTTGTTGTTTTTTTTCTTTTCTTTTTGGTCTGCTTACATGTCTTGGATTAAATATATGTCCTCAGTTTCAAGTGCCCCACCATCTGTCCATGGTGTGGCCCCCTGTGACACTCCTAGAGTGCCTTGCAGTTGGATACAATTGGTGGCATGGGATACAACATGTGTAGCATTGGGTCACCCAGCACTGCTGAGGCTCTTGTTCACTCCATCCAGGCAGCCTGCACAGTGGTGAGAGTCAGGCATTACCCCTCACCTCCTGCCTCCTCTGGCATAGCAAATAAAATAAGGGAAGCCTGGGGTGGCACAGTTTTACACGGATGTTCGAGTTTGGTTGGTTTGGGTTTTTTCCTTCTCCTCATCTATTGAATTTCTGCATCCCCAAAGTACATTTGGCTATCTCTCTCCACATTAAATGGAATTTGGGCTACTTGTTTATTCTAACTCTAGTCTGTGATAGGGTCATAGACTTCGAGACCTGCAAAAGGACCAGGTTCTGTTGCAGAACCAGGCATTTGTTGCTCTGGAGAAAGAGCTCTGTAGTAGGGAGTGTTACATAGAAACTTACTCTTCTCATGGCTATTCATAAGACATTTTAAGAAGTTACAGAGAAAACATATCAACTTCTGGATTATGTTGTTGCTTATTGACCCTCTGCTGTATTAATGAAGGCTTTTTGTTGCAGCAGAAAGGCTTTTTCTTTCCTGCAAAGCATAAAATGCCTGTGGCACAGCTTCCCTATAAGCATCAAAGCATGGAAATTAATCTTAATTTCAGGGTTTTTTTTTACTTTAGATATTAAATTGTGTACTTGAATATTAGTTTCTCCATGAATGAATACTTAAAATTCATCTCACTCTACAGCATTTCAGTATCTCCTTTAAAGTTTATGTTCTTAGCTTTCTTGTTTAGTTCTAAGTCACAAAACTGTTCTTCAGTCACCTGTCATAGGTTATTGTGTTCTATTGCAATGCAACATTCTAAAGACTAAGAGCTATATAAATATTTTTACGTAAATCCTGTAAAAACAACCTTATTTCATATTTATAGATTTTAATATGAATATTTATAACATGATTTCCCTTCTTAATTGTTAGTCCATTTTCTTAGCTTTAAAATATACAGAGCTACTAGAAATATGATGCTGGTGTGATAGTGCTAAACTAGTTTTTAGTCCAGTTGAATTATTTTACATAATGTCACTGAAATTCAGAATTTTACAGTAAGTATACCAAAATACTTGTAGACACTGAATCTTAAATAGAAGGAAAACAGCAATGGGAAGAATGAATTAAGGAAAAGTTGATGAGTATTAATAATGTTTAAATTGCAAATTAAGAAATTGTACTTACTCCATATAATGGTGTATATATATAATAACTACTTCTTTTCCACCAAGTGTGTTGCATTTTTTTGAGGAGTTGCTTTCCTGAAGTAAGTTTTACACCAAATATGCGCAAGTCTGTGTTAGCAACCACATTGGGTAGTGCTTGTACCAGAGTTTGCTGATGACTTATTCAGTGTTTAAATACGTGGTTTCATAAAGGCTATTGTGGCTTTTCAACCAAACATACTTGTGGTTATCCAATCTAAAATGCCTAGAACCTAATAAAAAAAACTCTTTCACTCTACTGTAATAAAAGGAAAACCATTGCACAGCATGACGGAGTAATTCTTTGTTGATGATTGATCTAAGTGGTAGAACTGCTTAATTGTGAATCTGGACAAGTTGTATTCATCTGGCCAGTTGTGGTCCACAGATGGTCAGTACCAGAAGCGTAACAACGCCCTGCATCACACAGCTGCCATCTTTTCAGTGCTGGGTGCGTGCAGTGGTTTGCCCTGCTTACAAACATTTGCAAGCATGTGTCACAGAGGTGAGGATAAAGGGCACATAGCTATTATATAATTACTATGCATGTGGAACTGCTGCTTGATTAGAGGGAAAGGAGTTGTTCTGCCATGGCTGTTATGCCAATGGGCTCATTTTGATGATGCGTTCTCTTAACGTATTAGCTTTAACCTTTGAAGATTTGATTTAAATGCTGACTGTGCGTCACAGGCGAAGAGATATGTATTCATTTCCAAGTTCTGAGAAGGCATTTTTCCACATGATAAAGGCTTTGTGCATGTGTGCTTGATTAGCTGTTTTCGCTTTAAGGTATGTGGCTACACATACTTTTGCAGACTGGGGTTAGCACATCTGAGTAGTGTAGACTCTTGTTCACCATTTTCCTGCTTTATGGCTACTTATGGCTACATACTGTAAGTATAAAAGCTCCACTTGCATGTCTATGCTATTGTTTTCTCCCTTTGAATAATAATCATACAGGAGTAAATGTGGGACACAGCAGAGGGCAGGCAGTGGAAGCTTGCCAGCTGCCATATGGTGCTAATATTGGTGATGGCATGCTGTATTGTAAATTCAAGACTTGCAGCAGTTTATGCATTTATGCAGTGTGACCTTACATTGCTGTCAAAATGTATAATCATCACATCATTTTACAGAAAGAATTATGAAGTGTCAGGTTTGTTATACATTGAGAATGTTTGGACAGCCTAGGAGTCAAATGTTCTAGTATGTCCATGTGGAGCAATAGATTAATAGATTAAGAAGAAGTCATGGCAGAGATTTTATATTCTCAGGAGCCATTTTAAAGTCAAGATTAAGATCTGCATAATTGAAAGAGACTAGGGATTGATATTATCCAGCAAGGACTTCAGATTTTTTGTTTGTGGAGCTTTTTGGGGTTTTTTGATATGAAGCAGCAAAATGTATCCTAAATATATATATCTTTATATGCTCTGTGTTCATGACATAATGTGTTGTATGCATGAACATAATAGTGGGAATAAAAGTTTTATCATGAAATAGATAGTGTAAGTTACGTGCTTAATCCATCAGTAAGTGTCACATGTAGAGGTTTACCCACATTTACAGACAGAGAAGATCTAGAAAGATATTGAGGAGGGTTACATATATGCACATAAACATGGGAGCAGTAGTAAGAGACTGTAGTACTCTGAACATTTATAGCATTTTCCATAGTAGTTTATATTAGTCTCATCTATATTAAATTTGGCTCTGAAGTATGAATGAGCAGGAGAATAAGCCTTAGTCTTTCAAGCAACATTAATTTGTCTAAATATCACCAGCTTAATTTTTAGTTTAAGCAATATAATTTACTGCATCATGGAGTTCAGTAAGTAATTGACCATATTACTTTCTTCAGTTACCACATTACCAGTTTTGGGCAGGGTAATGGATCTTTACTTAGTGCCAACTATTTCTTTCTGTGAAATTATTGTTCGTGACGCTGTCATGCTACACATGCACATTTAGTGCTGTTTTTATCAGCCCTTCAGAACTCGGGATATGGATAAACAAATGCAGCTGGGCCCCTGAAGGGAGGCTGCATCTCCTTTCCTGTGAGATTTTAACCATGTCATGCGGTTCCATCATACCAGTAATCAGCACCCCATGGCTCCCATCTAAATATCCTAACTGATTTGTAATCTGCCAACAGATTTGATTTGTGTCTGCCATCATCAGTTGAAATAAATGCCTATGAGGCCACAGTGGCTGGCATGATTTTGACTTGTGATTTTTGTCCTTCACTTGGTTGATGCTAATTGTTTCTGTATTTGAAAGGCTGAGCTTCCTGAGCTACCACCACCTGAAAGCTCTGGTGCTTGGCACAGTTTCGTCATTTGGCACATGAAAGTGGGGTGGAAGATGGTAGCTAAGGCAGTTGCTTTCTTCCTTTCCTGGTGGACTAGGAGCTTAAAAGGAAGGAGTTGAAGTCTATTCACTTTATAATTGTCATCTCTCTCATTTTCTTTAGACATTGTCCATGACCCTAGCCCAGTTTAGGTGAATATTAATTGCTCAGTGATGTTCTCAATGTGCTTTGAACAAATGTCTAATGGAACAGAGAGTGGAGTGCTGTGCCTCTTGCTTAGGAGTGACCTTGTTCTTCAGGCAGCTGGATGAGGACAGTTCTGCTTGAAATCTTAACATATTATTTGAAATAAATTTGTATGTTTAAAACTTGCAAAATACAGCTGAGTTATTCTAAAATGTTCTTCTCATCTTTGCTTCCATAGTACCAGGATACGAATATGCAAGGTGTAGTGTACGAATTAAACAGCTACATAGAACAGCGCCTGGATACAGGAGGAGATAACCAACTGCTTCTGTATGAACTGAGCAGCATCATTAAAATAGGTAAGAAAGAGAGTCAGATGTCTCTGAGCTGTTACTCGGCATCAGTGCACAGCACATTTCTTACGTGGTTTAATTAATAAAGACAAGTATTGAGGGATAACAATGCTCTCATTGGATGTTCTCTCGGTGTGAACTTACTTCACCTTCTGTCCCTCAGTGAATCCCTAGCTGCACTTAAGTAAATTTCATCTTTGGAGAGAGTAGCATATCCAATTGCAAAATTAGAGTCTCATGTTAAATGAACCAAACAATAGAATATTCTGGTTATGATGGTGTTGCACTTTCAATATTGAAAGTAAAAAAAAAAAAAAAAAAAACTATTGGTAATACCACTGCATACTTAAACTCCTTTTGAAACGAAACTGAAATGTCACTGGAAGAAGGCATATCTTCGGTGTGATCTCAGATTAAACTCAGTTGTTTAACTATTTTTTTCTGTTATATAAATACCTTTTGTGGTAACAAAATACTGCATATGTTCAAAAGTTTAAAATTAAAAACAAATAAGAAACTCTCAATAACAAAATAAATGTAATTTAGCTTCTTTTTAGCCAGAGTGGATGGACTCGGTCTTCAACAGGATGTGTCACAGTAGATGTCAGTCAGCTCTTTAGAAAGGTTTTACTGTGCCAGCTACTTCATCATTTTGTAATGATGAGTAATAGTTCTGGTTTATGTATACAATGTTTTAAAAGGACCTTTTCTCTACTGATTTTGCTTAAGCTGCTATTTGGATATTGATGTCCAACTTACAGCAAATCAAATTTGTTAATACACAGCAAGTGAGAATTGACAAGACAGAGTGCTCATGTTTTACAATTTTCTTTTTTTTCTTTTGTAAAGCAGGTGGGAGGGTGTTTTGTATGTTATTTCCTTTGCAGTACTCATTTACCTTGTAGCTCAATATACTTAGGTACTACAGCTGAAGGATTTAAAATCCGAATGCAAATTACTGTGCCCTCAACCCTTACCAGTGTTGTGCAGTTGACAGTGAGTTGACAGTGACAACTACACAGTGGAACTTTTTCCCTTTGGCAAAGAAATGAAGAAAGCTGTTTGATTTGATGGCACACATGTGTAATTTTTCCCCTGAAATGTACTGAAAAGATTCCTGAATTCATTTATAAGACAAGAGGTACCAGATATGGTACTTGCTAGAATATTTATTAACTTTTGGAAAGACAGACACATGATCCAAGTCCATTCTGTAAAGCAGGATGAAAAACATTGTCTGGTCTTCTGATTTTGAGAGTAAGTTATGATGGTTGGTTGACTCTAAATTTTGAGAGTATTAGTAACTTGACTTTACCCTGTTTCATACCATAATCTGAATCTGGTAGAAATCTAAAAAGTACAGACTTTCTGGTGCATGTCAGTATTTTTAAGATGGGGTAGGTGCAGAAAATAGAAACAGTTTGTTTGGAAACACATTTTTATAGCAGTATTTGTAACTCCTCATTTTCCCATGATTTTCTCTCTTAAGGCAAGGACAAATATAGCCTAACATTTACAAATGGCATTTATTTTACTCATAGAAATTATAATGGTAACTGACGGATTATATTGTAAATACACTTTTTTATGTTACTTCTATTGTATGAATTAATTTGCATTTACCAACATTAGGCCTTGGAGTACAGATGTATAAAGAAGTTGTTTCTAATTATCTTTCAGAATGCAGTAAATGTCAATGGAGAAAGCAAGAACTCTGTGGTACCTCCAACTTTGTAGACTCTTGGAAGTTTTAGGGGACACAGCAAAAACCTTAACCTTTAGAATGGTAGATGTTTGTCCTAAGTGGAATTGAATCTGTGGTTTCACCTCAAAGATATTGTATAAGTTTGATTTGTCCCTGGGAGTACAATTATGTCTTTTGTTATTGCTTTGGCAGCTACAAAAGCTGATGGATTTGCACTGTATTTCCTGGGAGAATGCAATAATGTAAGTATACTGGATTAGAATGCCACTTTTCTGTACATTCACAAGTATGTTTTCTAATTTAATAATGGTGGTAATGAAAAAAATGTTCTCTGCATTTAGATCCTTGCCCTTTTTGGTTCCTTTTAAGCTTTGGCAGTAATACTGTTGTTTCTCTGACTCTGGAAGCTTAACTTGTGATTTAGCCCCATTATTAATTGTCTTTAAGAAGCAGAAAACTTAACTTGGATTTACTATCTGCATAGCCTATTCTTTGCATCTAGTTATCTCCCTTTTTTTTTTTTTTTATGTTAATTGTCAGCTGCAACTTGATAGTGAGATAATGTAAATTTCATATGTAGATTCTGGTCGGCATAAAATAAATGGTACATTTAAAATTTATGTATTCAATTAATTTCTGATGTAATAATTCAAATAACAGTGAGTCCAATATTTGTTCTTTTGTTATTTGAATGTTAGAATACATTACATCTTTTTCTATGCAGTTTAATTTGTACAGTTACCATGATACAAGTCTTTGTAGTTATTTCAACTGGCTATCAAGAAGGAAATGCAGTTTAGTTCTTCAGTCAATTCCATCAAATTAAAAATCACAATTTGTCAGAAATTTTATGTCTTTCATTAGTTCAAGAAGCAAGCAGTGACTAGAGAGGAAAATATTTTTTCTCATTGTTTTTGTTCCCTTGCATTACACAGCCAGTTTTAATAGTTTATTCCTGTATAGTCCATTAACCAATTTCCTTTGCTCTTTGTGAAATAATTGAATTCAGAAAAAAGGGTAAAAATTACATTTTTGAAATAGTGGAAACAGGATTGAAGATGTACAAACCTGCAAGTTGCTTGATGTGGAAGAAGGCCCATATAGAAATTTCCTATAAGAAATGGAAATGAGGTTTTGCATTTTTTGTGATATAATTATTTCGTATAATAAAGATAACCCACTTTATTATTCAAAAATTCTGTTTTCTCTGAATGACTTCTGTTAAGCATATAAACAGCATATTTTCTTAAATAGTTCTTTTAATGAGAGGTATAATTTGAGAAACATGTTTTTCATCCTTTATGAGTGCAATCTTTGGTTCTCATTAGTAGGTGACAGCATCCATTGTCATGGGTAGGGGGTGATGCAGTCACTGAAAAGCTTCCTCTTGCTGCCAGAGGCAGGAACCCGTGGGAAGTTCAGCCTCCATTCCGAATGCGCAGCGCTGGCCAGCTTTGGTGGCAGTGACTGCCTGCCAGCTGAGCGTGCTCATCTCTAAAAGCCTTGTAAAAGATTACAGTAAAATTAAGTTTGCTGCTTGAGACAAAGAGAATTCTTACTATGGTGAGGTTCTTCCTATTAGATTACTGTGGCATAATATGGGATTTCTCACAGCTTTCAGATACCCTGAGGGCCTGGGTACTATATGACCTTCTGCTTCTTCTTTTTTTTTTTTTTTAATAGCATATTAGGCAGATGAATCTGTTAGCTTCCCAGTATTCCAGCATAACTGTTTCCTGAAAAAAGCTCCAACCACTGGAGACGCACATTGACTTTATTAACCACTGCTATGTAGCTGCATCACCCAAAATGGAATGTTCTTCATGTAGTTGTTATAGGGACTCATCCCAAGTCCTTTGAAGTTAATGTGAGATTTTCCATTTCCACTTTAGTGGGCTTTGGGCCAAACTCATGTTTGTAGTCTTGTAGCTAAATGGTAATGCATTAGCTTACTTCTTATAAGAAATTGTCATTGGAAATTAATTTGGATAGCTCTTGTCTCTTGAATATTTAATTTAAAGAATGTATCCAAGTGAGATTAGCTATTACCCAGCAACTACCAGCAATGTGGTTTTATTTATTTTTATTAAATGTCTTTTTAAAATGGGAACAAAAAGATTCTGCATAGAAAAAGCAGGAATGAACTAATTCTTTAAGCTGAAATTTAAAAAAAATTAAAACCTTTTGATTAACTTGGACAAAGTATTTGCTGAACATCTATGGTCATGTGTTGAAGAATAGTATCTGCTTTTTGGTGGCTCAATCTTTTGATGTTAGGTTTGCGATTTGAATTTTGCAAACTTGGCAAAATCCTTCCCCTTCCCCCAATTTAGCATTGGGCTTTTTGTTCAGTATCTTGGAAAATTTACATAAATCTGATTGTTATCCAGCTAGGAGTGAGAGAGTGTGTGCGCGTGTGTGTGTGTGCGCGTGTGTGTGTGTGTGTACACCTGTTTGAGAATTACTTTTTGGGGGGGCAGTGTGTAAGAATGGAGGAATCCTATTAACAAGTAGATAACTACCTTCTCTCAAATGGTTTTCTAATACTTAGTGATGTCTGTTCTGACTATATTCTGTTAAGGAACTTATGATCAAACCTGAAGCACAAGCTCTAACTCTACTCACTTCAGCTCCTGCTTTAAATGTGTATACTTTTGCTTGTTCAAATTAATTCAGATTTGAGAATTTTGACTTGTGTTAATCTCATCAAAGGAATATTTTTGAAATATTAGATATCCTTAGCTACCTTTAGCCTGGATTAAATAGTGAGTTTCTAATTAGGATATAAGATAATTTTCTTTTACAAAAATGCTTAATTTTTGCAAAATGAAAACCGGCAAATGATTACTACATCCTCTGTGCTATTATTTCTTCATATTGAGAAAATTGTCATACCGTTGCAAATTGCTTTTTGCATGGATTACTAAGCATGCATAGTAAACCATTCTTTTGTGCAATATTTAATATAGGCAGAATTTTCTTTACATGAAAATTATGCTAGAACTGAAAGAAAATTAATCTAATTTGAAGAAAAGCTCCAGATTAGCCAGTCCCTTTCTTTTTACAAAACGTAGATGATACACTGGCCTTTAAAGGAGGACATTGCTTTAGAAAAAATTCCTTTGGAGTTTAACAGCACAAAAGTAAGTTTATAAAAATATCTGTCCATATAAAATGTTTCTTTATGGCCTTACTTACTTTCTCTCTATTTGAGTTTATATACTATATTTTGATTTGTATTAGAGTTGGAGAACAGTGTAAGGACTATGTAACTTCTGGCTGACAGTTCCAGTCTAATGCCTTCAGGATCTTTACCTGAGTAAATTTGCTTTAATGGAAGATGCCACATCAATTGCAGATTCCAGTGCATTTCTTTATGCAAGTATTACTCAGAATCGGTGCCAGAATTGAGCGTGGCCAGTTCAGTTATTTTAGCATCCTTCTGGTTGTTCAAATTGCTTGGAAGCACTACAACTCAGTGCACTCCTTACTAAGAGTGTTCTGATGGTGATTCTGCTTTTCAAATGATTGCCCTCTAGCAGGTAAGCACCCCTTGCATGCCCAACTCCTTCCTTCCCTGTGAAGTTGCCCTGTGCTGTATATATGGTAGAATGCATTGCAAAGTACTTAGGTGCTAAAAACAGTAGAGCTTCCTCATCAGGGTCGTGTTCTGAGCAGACCTGTGCCCATATTGCCTCTGGTTTTTGAACATTCTCCGTATCTAAGGACTTATTTTTGTCCATAGGTTAGCATAGTTCTGCAAATAAAACAATTTTTTTCTTAAGGTACATAGCAGCCATTTTACAAATACTGTATACCAGAGAGCAGAAACACTTCCAAATCAAACAGGAATGTTTCACAACTCTCCAGCAAAGACCTTGACTTTATTTCAATTTTCTGTTTTATTTCTTATGGGGATGAGTATACAGTTCATAATTCTCCTGTTATGACCTTAATTAAGTATCATCTTCAAACATGACTTAAAGGATTTACTGAAATCCTCATATTGGATACTGTATGTGTGTAAATCAGTTGCCTAAGTATCATGCTAGCTGGGCATGGATTTAAGCCCATAAGCTGACATCTTTACAAGGCAATATTTCTAAAATACTTATCACAGTTACAGAGTTCCTAATGTATTACTGCATTAACCAATTATTCAGATACTTCTTGTTTATATTTTTTACTTGTATGAGTAATTTGCCTCGTGATTACACTGTGATTCCTACGTAAAGATGTATGACTTCAAATTTAACAGACATACACTTAAAGTAGCTTTTACTTGGTCTTGTGTTACTTAGTTCCTGAAACTGCAAATTGTGTTGACAAACAGATTATCCTCGCTTCAGACAGAAGTTTCCAATAGCTTTATTGTAAGAAATAATTATGTGAGGCCACAAATATGTGCACATACTCTGTGCTTCAGGGTGCATTTTATTAAGCCATTCTTGAATTTCTGGTCATGCAGAAGCTGTTGTGGCTTGATGTGCATGCAGTGCCACCTAGTGAGTTTATGAGGTGGGTGATTTGGATTATTAAGAACCCGGGAAAAAACATGTACTGTTTGCTAGCTGTCTCTGTTTTTTGAATGCCTAACGTTTTCTCTGAAATTTGAGTCTTTTAAACATATTTCCAGGTGAAATCCTTCTAGTTGCAAGTCAATTCAGAAAACTTTTGTCTTTATCCTTGAATCAATTCTAACATCATATGGTTTTTTATATGTAAAGTGGAAGAAATCTATTGCTTTCTTATTTGCCAGTGAATAGTGATGCTCAGCAGAGAGCGAAAGTTCTTGTTGAGTTACACTGAGTTTAAATTTGATTCAATAAATTATCAAACTGAAAGAAATAAATAACTGTCAAAATGTATTTTAGGGAAATTTTGGTCTTGTTTAATTTAATATTCAGGTAAATGGACTTGTGGAAAGTGTTAATGATAAATACAGTATCATAGTTGAGTTGGAAGGAACATTGAAGTCCAGTTCCTGGCCCTGCACAGGACGCCTCAAGAATTACCATGTGCCTGAGAGCATTGTCCAAACACTTCTTGAACTCTGTCAGGCTGGTGCTGTGACCACTTCCCTGGGGACCCTTTTCCAGTGCCCAACCACCGAAGAAACTTTTCTAATATCCAACCTAAATCTCCCCTGACACAGCCTCAGGCCATTCCCTTGGGTCCTGTCACTGCTCACCACAGAGAAGAGATCAGTGCCTGCCCCTCCTCTTCCACTTCCCTTCACAAGGAAGTTGTCAACTGCAATGAGGTCTCCCCTCAGTCTCCTCTTCTCCAGGCTGAACAGACCAAGTGACCTCAGCTGCCCTTCATGAGGCTTCCCTGCAAGGCTCTTCACCATCTGTGTTGCCTTCCTTTGGATCCTCACTTATAGATTTAGAACTTATACTGTGGCACCCAAAAACTGCCCCCAGCACTCGAGGTGAGGCCATCCCAGTGCACAGCAGAGCAGGACAATCCCCTCCCTTGCCCGGCTGGCGATGCTGTGCCTGATGCCCCCCAGGACACGGTTGGCCCTCCTGGCTGCCAGGGCACTGCTGGTTCATGTTCGACTTGCCATCAACCAGGACCCCCAGGCCCCTTTCCTCAGCTTTCCAGCATCTCATTCACTAGTCTGTTTGTACATAAATACCTACTATAGGTAGAATGCAAAAATTGCTAGAAAATTAGGCAGAGAACAGTTGTTTGTGGTTCACTATCAGAATGGGAGGTTGTTTTGCATAAATCTACAAAGATTTATCCAGGTATCTGGTTTTGCTTAGTGTATTCACTAATGCATGGGTGAAGAAAGAATATAGGACTGCAGATATGTTTATAGGAACAGATTAGATTTCAAAATGGTCTTTGGAAAATGGTCAGAAGAAACCAGACAGAGATTCATCTCGGAAAAGCACCTAGCTTTCTACAGATTGCCTCTCTCTTTGTCGGGCAGTTGATGACTCTGAGAAAGATTCTAGGGTTTTCAGTGAATTTGAAGGTAAAAATGAGTGTACAGTATCATTGCGGTGTCAAAAAAACCACTTATGTATGTAGCACAAACAGAACTCTAGCCCTAGTGTAAAGAATTTTTCCTATTTCTCTCTCCACTGCTAAGGCCCCAGATGTAACAATATGGCTGGTTTAAACACTGCACTTTAAGAAAAAATAAAATTGAAGGAGTTGAAGTGATTTCAGGAGAGAACAGAGAGAATGGTCAGGAAACAAAAGAAGTGGTTTTGCTTAGTCTAAAGAAAAGCAAGTTGAGGGGTGAAGATATGCCTGGATAAGGCAGAGGAGGGGAATCATCTCCAATACCTATGGTGTGTAGGCCAAAAAGTAGTGTGCTTGAATTGGTATTGGGAAAACTTCCTCATTTGTGGCTGTAATGAAGCATGACAGTCTGTGGCTTGTGCAAGCTCAGGGATCCTCATCCCTGGAGGAATGTTTGAGTCCTGTTTGGCCAAATGCCTTTCAGAAAAATGCTTAGCTGACTAAAATGGAAGGGATGGTAGAGAGATATGTCAGCTTGGTTTTCTGTGTCAGTGAACTGGTATAACTCTTGCGGTGTTTTTCACTTGTGTAAATCAACTGGAAAGTTTCCAGGAGTTAAGTGCAGTTAAAAATTGATACCATTCAGAAGGATGAGAACATAACCCCCCCCAAAAAAAACCAAAACCAAAACCAAACCATCTTTCTAGTAGTTCTACATCATCTTCATTTCACAAGTATCCAACATTTGTACATACGATGTGGGTTCAAACTGCAAATCTCCTGTCAAGAACTCTGTGCTTTATCGCTAAGGAAATAAGTTTTTATAAACAGTGGTGGTAGTTGCTGCTGGTTTTTTCTTCTTTTATTCCTGTGTGCTTCATGCAGTCAGACTGCTGCACTTGTGTTCAAACCCAGGACATAATTGCCTAGAGCTCTTTGGGATTTTATCATGGTAGTATTGGGCTACTATTTCAACTAAGCCAGTTTAGAGATCCAAGGGTTTTGGCTGTGAATACTTTCCAAATTAATTATGTTTGTTTGTTTTTCTTGGTCATCTTTGCCTATTATGATGACTTTTATTCCTGCTAAAAATCCTGGCCTAAGGGCACAGCCTTTGTAAATATCTGCAGATAATCTTATCATTAGGCCTTGTGGTCTTACATTTAAGTTGTCCTTTACCAAGAGTAAAAAATTGTTGCTGTTACTGAACGGAAACAGATGTGAGCAGCAAAAGCCATTAAACTCACTTAATATCAGCTTGATCAATCTCCATTTCTCTTTAATTTTTTCTTTCCCCCAAGCAGCAAATCACATAGCAATGCTTTAGTATGAAGGCTTTCATTTAATGTCAGTTGAATATTAAATTATTTTCCATGATGCATTTTTAGGATCAGGGAATTGTGCTGTGGAAGAAACTAGATAAAGATCCACCAAAACAGTTTGTTAGTGGAATGCTTGTCACATGTGTACTTCAACCTTCATTCTAATCATTAAACCTAGTTCTTATCCAGACTTTGTTTCTGCAAGGAAATTTTAGAAAAATTGTTTTATGATTGTAATTTGCTTAGTTATAAGTAGTTATACAAAAAGAAAAAATAACAGTTTGTGAAATGATGATTTTGAATACACGTTTGCAGTTTAAATCCAGCCCTGGCAAACTTTATGTAGTTGGTTGAATGGTTTCTAGTTTTTGTGATATGATTTGGTGTTGTGCTGGATTCTGACAAACTGCATACCAACAATGACTAGAAAAATAGCATCAATTATATTTGTAGTTGTCCTGCTCATCAGAAGAGCCAAAGATCAAAATCACTGAAAACTACAGGTACTTTCTTAGTGCTGTAACACTATCTGTCAGGAGTTGCTGATGCTGTTGTGTTGTTACACTTGCTGCTACTCCTCATGTTTTCTTTTATTGGGATTTTAATCTGCTTTCTCTGTCAAGCATTAGATTTTCACTAAAAACCAACAATGGGGCCAAGTTATGACAGCACGACAAGATGAACATGAGTAAATCTTCATGTGCATGAGCTTAGCTGTTAGAAATGAGGAATAAATAAGGTTTGTTCTGCCACAGTAAGATATTCAAGATAAATTACTTAATAGTTTTACCAAGGAAAGAGCACCAAAAAACATGGTATTATGGCTTATTGAATATATACTGATCTTGCTGTGTATCTGAAAGCCAAGTTGGTGGGTTTATCTGTGAATAGAGGATGTTTTCTTGTTTGATCTTGATTGATCTTGATATCCCTCAAGAAACAGTTACAGTACATCATTCTGCATTCCTGTAGACTGGCAGGCTTGTTGATACGTTAGTGTTTTAAAAAGATATTAGAAACTACAATATGTTGCGTATACCTGGGTTGCCTAAGAAACATGAGTCATAGAATAGAATCATAGAATCTTTTAAGTTGGAAAAAACTCTGGGATCACTGAGTCCAACCATTAGCCTAACATTGCCAAGATGAAACGGTGAATTTTGTAACATTTGTCCGTGTTCACCAGTGTTTAAACATTTGTTAAGGTCATAATTTCATCTGGACTTTCTGTTTTGCTTCAGTTTGTTTTTTTAAGAACCTCTTGCTCTCTGTGTTCATGATAGGTCATTAGTGCATTCCAAACCACACTGTAACATCCATCAAAATTAATAGGAGTTTTTTTGGCTGTGGACTTTTATCAAAGCAAATTAGATTGAGCTAGGAGGGGAGGAATAATTTTGAAGATTTTAGGCCAAACCAGAACACTCTGTCCTGTCACAGATGGAAGGAAAGGAATCACCTCATGTAGTCTAGGGTTTCAACAAGATACAGGAAGTTCTTGGTGTCAAACTTTAGTGCTCCCCTGCATATTATGTTTAAAGAAGGAAGTCCATCACCATATGGACCTTGTTGGAAGAATATTGTTAATAGGGGAGTTGAGATTGATGCAGGAAAGGAGGTTCTGTCTTTGTCTGGAAGGAGAGGAAACAGATAAAAATAGGGGATTGCAGAGTCCTGTGGACCAGCTGCCAGAATGCCTGAACCTGGAGGCTTCCAAAGGATTCTCTCTCCAAGCCAATGTTTGCCCTTTTGGTAGTTCGTCAAACCCAGACTCACTCTCCTGTCTTGGTTGCCTTCTCTCTCATCAGCAGTAGAGATATCTAATGCTCTTTCTACACTAGTTGTCTTTTATTACTTAACTTTTGCCAGGAGAGACACAGTGACATTGAATTATCAGTAAAGAGCTATTTGTATTTATCTCTTTCTGATACTGACTTAGGGGCTCACCGCAAGGGGTAATAGCAGCAAAAGAGTCTGCGAGCAGTGTACAAGCATCCTGCTGTCTCCTCAACCTTTTCCTTTTACTGCATTGTGAGTTATCAATATAGTATTTGGGAAATCATGGGTCCTAATATTCTCAGATTTCCTTTTTTATTGACTATATGTTGCTTAAGTTGTGGATGAAAGTCCACTGGTTCCTTATTTTGATTATTAATCACTGTTCATTATCATTACTAGAAACACAAACTATCTTTTTTTGAAGTAAAATATTCAGACCAACTGAGGAAATGCAAGTTAATTTGAAAGGGCCCAATCTATTCATTTCTTCACTTATTTGTGAAGCTTTCTGCAATATCTGATGTATGTATGGAAACACTTCTCTTTACCCTTTGAGCTACTGAAAGATTATTTGAATGTACATTTGCAAATTAAAAGAATGCTGGAGTCATTCATAGTAAGAAGAGAGTAGGTGAGCCCCAAATTTTGTCATTACGGTAGTACATTTTACTTCATAAGTGTTTTCTTAAGCAAAAGAAAATATTAAATGTGAGCTGGATAGGTGATGTGAAAAACCTGCTGCTTTTTAACAGTGATAATTTTAGAGATTCCCATAAAGCTGTGTCTGTGGGGTGCCTCAGAGATTATTTCAGTAAGATGCCATAGTAGAGCAGAGCACAATTTACTGTGTTTTGTTTGGCTGACTTTGCCATTGGTGACTTCTACTTGAGACATTTCTATGTAATTAATTGTCAATAAACATTTAAACTCATTCAGGTTTAAATTCATCAAATATGGAATGTATGAACACTCATGACAATTTATTAGGTATATGTGTAAAGTCAGTGTGGAATGGTAGAAGCTCATGGACTAATTTCAGCTTATATATGGTTATGAGAAAAATTGCCTTTCTTTTTAATAGTGCTGCATGGTCAGGATAAGATTATAAATTTTTCTGCAGTGTCATACTTTTCTACCTCTACAGTCAGGAGCAATAGTGGCAAATTTAGAACCTATTGGGTAGTTTGACAAGTTTTTCGATCACTGACCCCTTAGCCATGGGTTTGCAACTTCCCATAGAAGCAGAATGGGATTGCTTCTGCAAAACTCTTTTTGGAGAAGCTGGAAGTAAAATAATGTTCAGAAACTTCTTCCAGCATAGGGAAGCTTATTCACAGCAGTACTTCATGGTGTCAGCAATGGAGGGATTTACCAGACACAGTGGTGCACAAGAACACAGGAAAGATTATGCTGGTGAAAGCAGTCTTTGTAGGCAATACTTCATGGTGTCAACACAGGTGTTTTGGCCATTGAAGATTTGGTGAAGGTGTTTTCTGAAGAAAAACATGTATGTGTGGGAGAAGTGAGTTCTTTGTTTTCTAGTGCAAGTGTCTGTTTGATTTTCTTCCCCTTTTTTCTTGTTTTGAGAAGCTCTTTCTGAGAAGAGAAAGATTTGTGCATCATTTTGTACTTAGTGCTGGGCATGACTCAGGAGATGAGTGTGGAAAAGCACATTTTATGCACATAATTTAAATAGCACAGTTACTTTGCTAATCGAGATGCATTGCTACCTTGGCAAAAAGAATCAAATATGTCTTAAACATGTAAGAAGAGTGCTGTGAATAAAAGCGTTATTCTTTGGCATCTTTGGCAAAATCAACTTTGGTCTCCGATGTCCTGTTGATTTTGACTCATTCCACTACTTGGACTACATCAATCAGACTTTTAACATTGTGTTGCACCTCTACATTTCGCAGTACCCTGCAACAGAAACCACCTTTTCAGTTTTGAACACATTATAGTGTTACTGTTCCTATTACGAGTACTATTAAAATAGGAAATCTTAAGCCTATAGTATAGCATATCAGACTTCTGTACAGATATGCATTTCAGCATTTCTATGCCCTTCATATTTTGATGCTTTTTTTATTTTTTAAAAAATAATTTATACCAGAACACACTGATTTAAGTAAATAATGATCTGTGGTTTCTTCAATTTTATTAGAATAATGTACTTCTTTTTTTTAGATCATGATGTGCTTTTCTTGGCTATGTTATGTAAAATGTTCTTTTTCATTCTATTTAAGTGCATGTAAAAACATGAACTGAAGCTTATGAAGGCATGTAACTGTGAAACTAAGTTTTCATTTAAAAATTATATGTATCTTTATTAGATTATAGGAAAGCAAGAATAAATGGAGCTTTTTATTCTGGTAGATTGAGTACCCTTGTTCTGACAGATTAAATGTATTGATTTAATAGTTTTTGATTGTTTGGATTTTGCCTATTTTTTTTTTTTAATTATATTCTTGTAATTCATATGGAAAATAAGCGATCTATATTTTCAAGTGTATCTTACTTCTAAAGGCCACACTTCAAAGAAGCTGTTAGCATAAATGGGTTTGAAGAATAAGGTTCAAGTTTAGGATAAGAATAAACAGAAAATTCCATGATTTCATGTCCTTGTACTATAATGCAAGGCATCAAAATGGAGTAAATAATCTGCATATTTAGCAGGCCTAGTCCATGGAAGGAACATCTTTCCTTCCAACTGAAGAAATCACTTGTCAGTGCTAAAATAGTTTGGGGCAGCTCTATTTTCTCTTTTAAGACAGTTTGATTTTCATCTGTACCACATATTAGCAAATGAATTACTGAATGGAAAACTTACTTTCTTTTCTTGCTGAATTTTTTGGGACTGACTTTCTGCTTAAGAACAAGAAAAATATTCAGTTACTGGTTTTGTCAGAATCTTGAGTGTTTTTCTTTTGAACTTATTAAATACCCTAATTGTTGGACTACTGATTCTTCTTGGATATAGTCTTCAATCTTGTTTTGGCTATGAATTTCATACTGACCATTTCATATTGACCATTTGTTTTCCCCTCAGCATAAAGTCCTGACTTTCTCCTTCCAAAATGCTGTTAATCCATTACAGCTAAGATATCTTCAACATTGCAGGAGCACCTTCTTACGGCGCATTATATTGCATCTCCTTAGTTTCTGAACATTTCAGTGCGGGTTTTTTTTGGAATTGTTTAGTAATAATGTTTTATAATGGGCTGTGCATGTTTGTAAGGAAAGGAGAATTATGACAGGATGCATCTCATATCATCACTTCATTTTCTACAGCTGATAGTAGATGCTGAATTTTTGCATGCAAACTTTGCCTTTAATAATCCATGCTAGAAAACAGCCCCTGTTTCATGGCAGCCCTAATGAAAGCAAGTTCTGAGAGTAAAATTAATCAGCAGCACAACCTGTGGCCATTCTTAACAGGAATGTTAGTAATACATTGTGGTGTGGCATTGTCATCTATCTGTGGTATTATATAAACAAGAAATTTAAATATTATCTCTAATTTTTGAGTATTTTCTATAGAAATAAATGAGTGCATCCTAGATAAAAAAAATAAAGATAATGTTTTTCTTACAAAGTAATGTTTTCTTCTGTGAGTCTTGTATGCTTTGTATTGTGTGTTCAAAGTAAATGCAATCCTACCTGATATAAACAATAACTGACCTTAGTTATCCACTGTTCTCCACGGGAGTTGTCCAGGAGTTACCTGGGTGACTTCATAGTGGGATTTTCTAAGATTTCAGAAGAATTAAGTGGTGTTTATTCAACTAATTTTCGTGGCCGAAAGCTGTGTCTCTCTACATTATCTACTTTATTCTACACAGGTTGTGCAGTAACTGCAAAAGTAATCATGATTTCTAATTGCTTTTTTTTTCTTTCTTTCTCTTTTTTTTTCCTTCTAACTAGAGTCTGTGTATATTTACACCACCAGGAGCTAAAGAAGGACACCCACGACTCATTCCTGCAGGGCCCATTGCACATGGCACTACAGTATCTGCTTACGTAGCCAGATCCAGAAAAACGTTGTTAGTAGAAGATATTCTGGGGGTAAAAAGCTTTCTGTTTTTAATGAGATGATTGCAGCGTGTTCTTAGAATGAATTTTTTGATGCTGAAATGTTTATTGAGATGAACGTTTAATGATGGAATTTACATCTGTCTTGATATCTGGAAAATTAATTTTAGTTTGGATTAGCTGGTGGAATAATTTCAGAATATTTCATTTATTTCCAATTTTAAAGGTTTGGGGTTTTTTTCACATTGGGTTTGAGTTATTTCAGCTTTTTTTTTTGGTTGTCAGGTAAAGGACATAATGGCACCATAGTCATTTGGAAAAAGCAACCAGTCAAAAAACTCCTGTCTTCTCGGTCTTGAAATGTTAATCCCAAACAAGAGGACTTTCATATAATCAATCAAATTTGACAATTTGATTTAATTTTAGTACAGGGCGCACACTGACAAGAATGTCAGTCAGAATTCTGGTTACTAGGCAGGATTTTTATCTCTGCATGCTCTAATATAAAGCTAGAGTACTGATAATATCAGTAGATCTACATGAAAGGTGCAGTAATGTAACTGATATCAAAATTCAGGCCTTTTTCTGTAACAGGAGTCAGAAATTCCTAAGGTGATATTCTGATAATTCTTGGCACTCTGTATGTCTGTCCTTTTTTAATTTTTTTAACCACTTCATCCTCTAGTTGCATCTATGCAATTGTATGAAATCGGTACTTAAATGGCACTTTATATGAGCACTTTATGATTAGTTGGTTATGAGAATGCCAAGGAAGTTTCCATTCTCTTCACTCTTCAGTGTTTCCTATCTTTTCAAGTTCTGTCCAGAATAGCAATTTTTGGATACTGTGACCAAAATTGGACATTGCTGTCTTTATTTTTGAAATTATTTGTTAAAAATTTTATGACCTTAATTGGGCAAACCTGGGCTATATAAAAAAAACCCAGATGCCTAATGTGAGTACACTTAGAGCCACAAAATCAAAAGGCAGAAACTGCTTTCCCTGTAGTAATAGTCAGTGCTTTCTACAGACTTTGGACCATTAAGATTTTACGTGTTGGTATGTTTTTTCAGTTAAGTTAAGGGTTTAAATTGTTACTGGTAATTTTCAATTAATATCATGATATCCTTATTTACAAGAGTTCTGTATTTTGATTTTACATTCATAATAAAATCATGGAGTTAGTGAGGAGGAGTTTTGAACTTTTTTGTTGGTTTAATATCAGTGATTCATTGACCAAACAGCAAGATTCTTTTTGGTGAGATGGTTTGCCCTCATGTGATTTTTAGGAGCTTCTCAACAGCAAAAGGGAAGCGCATGCAGGTAGACTTGCCAGCCCTTTTTTGTGGGAGGACAGAATTAAAAAGAGAAAGCAGAAGGCTCATGTTTCAAAGTGCTTCCCACTCTCTTTTGTCTGTCATTTGTTCAAATTGATTGTCATTTTAGTAATTAAGGTAGAGATTACTTGCTGTTTTCTTTGAGAAATGAGAGATTTTGATCAGCCTTGAAGGGGTGTCTGTCTTTCCTAAGCACAGCCTGCAGAGAACATCTGGTACCAATCAAGTACTGAAGGACTGTTGTGGGTCTTGCACACTTCACATTGAGTAGTGACTGCATTACTAACCTGCTTTCTCAGGTCTGCCTGAGTTTTCCTACGTGGGGAAGTGAAGCTATAAACCCTTGGACTTTCCCTATGAGGATTGAAAGTTATGTATATGGGCCTTTTATAGCAGCTGGTAGGATTATTTTAACATTTGTTTCTGTAACTTTTGCACCAGTTCATTCAGGATGCATAAGCAAAAGAAGATGCTTACTCTCATGCATAACTTTTTGGGGGCACGACAAGAGTTGGTTGAGGATTATGACTGTATAACCTAAACCCTTAGCCTCAGGCTTCAAGTTTTGTTCTCTTGCAAGCACTGTTGTCTGCTTTCTAATACTGAGATCTGAGCAGTCCACTTCGTGATTACAAATGCTTTGGGGTTTTTTGGAGGGAAAAATGATGGGGTGGTAGTGTTGCTTGTTTGGGTTTTTGTTTAATCTGGACTGGCATTAGCAATGAGGTGCTGTTTTTGCTGCCTGTGAGATTAGAGAAAAAAAGTATTACATAAACAAACCCAAAGCTGGGTGTAATATCACAGCTAATTCTGATCTTACATAAATAAGGTTATCTGTATATGTAAATTAATGCTGAGGCTTTAAAATTACATTTTTTTTAGTAGGTGTCTTAATATTGTGTGTAAATTGTGCTGAGAGATGAGTTTTAGTGAATTTTGTCATTTTCCTGCAGATTTGGTCAGATGGGAGGGGGAGGAAAAGGTCAGTATGTCTTTCCTGTGAATGTTTTATCAGATTTTACATTTTATCAGATTATGTTTGCATTTTCTAGGATGAGCGATTTCCCAAAGGTACTGGACTGGAGTCAGGGACCCGTATCCAATCTGTTCTGTGTTTGCCAATTGTCACAGCAATTGGTGACCTGATTGGTATCCTGGAGCTTTACCGTCACTGGGGCAAAGAAGCCTTCCACCACAGTCACCAAGAGGTGAGCTCACGTGCAGCCTTTGCCCACTTCCCCATGACGGTCAGGACTTCACTCCCACCCCTCCCCCCACTCCAAACTTCCTTCTCTCACTCTTCTCATGAGTTTATACCTTTTTCATGCTTGATTTTTGTTCTTATTAAAAAAAAAAAAATAGGTAGCGATTTGTATTTTCGGTTAGAGGAGGTAAAAGATACAAGTACAGGGACACATCAAGAATTTTACCTTGTGTTCTTTTGTGGATGAACAGATTCAAGGTTTCTTTACTGATTATAATCTCAATACAGAGTTGTTAGAGAAATTAGTGCAGGGCAGCTGAATGAAATTTAAGTGTAAATCAGACATGAAAAACCAAAATCACTTTACATAAAATAGACAATGCTCAGTTATCCTGAGTCTCAATCTTAACTTTCCAGTACAGCTTTATTTTACATTATGGTAAGATTTTAAAATTTACACTAGTTTACTTTTTTGGTGCAGCTTCTCAAGGAATGAGCCCTATTGAAAAACATAATGTTGCAATTTTATAGCATCAGTTTATCAAGTCTCAGTGCTGGGTCTCACAGGAGGGAGAAGTGATTATATTTTAAATCAGAAGTGAAGCAAAAGTGATTTCTGATGTTTGCATTCATATTTTTACTGCCACACACTCTCCAGCACCAAGATGTGTGTGTCTAGGTATTTCCAGTAGCAGGTATCCAGTTGGTCCCTCCAGAATTGTTTGCAAGAGGAAGACAAGGGATGCTGTTTGCCAAGTCCTTATGGTCTCCTGTTTGCTTTCTAGGTTGACAACCATGGGCTGGTTTTGGGTCAGCCTTTTCTTTAACCATTAGGAGCTGATAGGTTTTGTGCCTCTAGCCTGTCCCATCTCTGTGAGTTGTCAAGATTTGCTCACTGTCCTTTGTCTCCTGACTTAGATGTCCTTAGAAACTGTGTATAGAAGTGCTGGTAGCTGGATGACCTGCCAGTCTAGGTGACACTTGTAAAGCTCTCTTCTGCTTTTCTTAACTTCTGATGCTTCCCTATCCAGATATTTCCATTCATACTCATCTTCCCCTTTCCATGACTGTTCTGCATGTGTTACTGTATTCATATAAGGCCTGTGTAGCTACGTTGTCCATTCATGTCCATTCGTCAATCCAAAGTTAGGAGCCGTTAGCCAAATACAAATGAATTTGGAAATGGAGCAGGTGTTGCAAAGGCTGTTGCTGTACTGAAGGTGTTAGAAGTGCATCTTTGGTCTCATGTCTGGGTGAGGATCCCTGTTATGTCCCATTAAGATGTAAAGATGAATGTACCATTTGTTTCTCTCTGTACCCTTCCCCAGGGAAAGGAAACTGAACACAGGGGTTAGGACAAAATGGAGTGAGTTCTAGCCAGGTGTGTGGTCTCAATAGTGGTATGAGATCCACCATGGTGCAGTTTAGCTGTACTGAACAGGAATTACTTGCATGAAAAGGACAGAAAATATTCAGGCAAGAGATACTAAAACTAGTCCTCCCAAAGAACAAAAACAGCAGCAGTATTTTTCAAGTGTATATTTTGTTTATCAGTAAGTGCCCTAGCAATCATTTGATTTTTACATGTGTATATTAGTTGGGTAGTCAATGCCACTTCAGCTTGTTGTCACATCTTGTATTTTTTCACTGGTAGACAGAGGTCAGGGTAGGGGACTAGATTAGCATGGTGGTGCCAGTGTCCTTGCTCAGAGAACAAAGAACAGGCATTAATACAAATCCAGGCTTCATTAATTCTGCAGCCTACACACAATGTATTTAATTTTTAAAATTTCCCTATTACATTGATCAATCTAAAATTCAGATAGGTCTCAGACATGCACTGCTTTGTGAAAATATGACTGTTTTTTGTTATCTGAAATACCTTCTGTAGCTAAAGTTCATTAATGTCCTACTTGGAAAAGACTGGCTGCTAAATGAAAGTATTTTATTAGTAAATTAAAAATATTTTAAGGTCACTTTCTGAGTGTTCTAAAGCATTCTTTTCATTTTCAGGTTTCAGAAAGCCTTTTGATACCATTAGCAATTTTTATGAAATGTGTGCAAAGTGTTCTGTTTAAAAATATAAAATGATAAAAAAATACCTTAGGAAGTTATGCAAAAGCTGATCTCTTGTGCTTCCATTCCCTGTGTTCCTATAAAGCTCCTCTGCTTCAAGGACAAGAGATTATGCATGGTAGCACATCATAGTTAGCTGCAGTTTACATGACATTTGTTTGAAATGTTGCCTGGAAACTGTCATACTTCAAACTAGTCTTTAGCTGAGGGATCAGGTCTGGTTCTTCTGCCACCAAAACAGTAATGAGAGAAGCAGTGCCTGTTTACAGCTGGAAGTAGCTATTGCTGAAGAAAAGAAAAATACAGCCTCGGAAACCTGTTAAGGCATATTTTATTTCTATGGCAGATGCTTTTCAACAGTGTAATTTTTAAAGCTCGTGGCTTATGGTATGTTTGTTTTGATGTTGTATTTCTGAGCTAATGGGTGCCCAATTCTGCTTCTGAAGAGCATTGGTAAGCTCTAAAATTGAAACGCTCGAAAGTACACTGTGACTTCCACAAAATAACTGTCTTCCCACAAATTGTTACTGCCTGTCTAAAACAGTTCAGTCAATTTACTTAGCAGGTAGACAGAGAAAAGAGGCATGTAACCAATGTGCAATTTTCAAGGTTACTCCAGAGAGAGTTTTTTCTTTTGTTGCAGGTTGCAACAGCAAATCTTGCATGGGCTTCAGTAGCAATACATCAAGTACAAGTAAGTGTGAGTGGTTTTTAATTTTTTCATTGTGTAACTTGTCTTCCTGAACTTGTTTAGTAGGAGCATGGATTGTGATCAGATTTAAGCAGAGGTCACTGCTAAAGCATTGATTAAGGCCCCTTCCTTGAACCAGGAAAAATATGCTAACATTTTTGGTGTTCATTGAACTGGTTTTCCTCACTTGCAATCATGGATCAAATAACAAACACTATGTGCACTAAAGGAAAGATATTTGAACAAAGTAGATAAATAATGATTAAAGTGGATTTACCATAACAATTTTGAAGGGTTGGTTTTTTTTTTTGGTTTTTTTTTTTTTTTTTTTTTTTTTTTGGTGAAAAAGCAACTGCTATGCTAACTGGTTGCTTTCCTCCTGCTTTGGTATTCAGTTTGAAATTATGAGGTGTTGCTAGCAAAGCCTATTTTAAGCCATAGTCACTAGTTGCTTCATGGTCCTGTAACTACAGCCACTAAGGATGCCTCATGCTGTCCCTAGCTGGGTGCCTAATGGAGCTTCACACAGTGTCAAGCTGCTCTGGCAAAGCCCAGCAGCTTTGCTAATAGGTTTTGTTACTTCAGCTAGCAGAAGATGGTAACACTGAAACTAAACATATTCTGTCAAGAGAACATGCTAAAATAGATTCTTCTGTCAACTCCCAGGAGGAAATTCATGGCATTCTTTTTTTCAAGGTGTCTTTCATACACTTGTCAGAAGATGCACAGAAAGCTTCCTGCTTTTTTTCTTCTAGGCTCTAATATTTGCTGCCTCAGTGATGGAAGTCACTGACTTTGGGGTGGGCATTCACATCTAGGAAGAATAAGGTGGCACAGACTATTGTACCCTAGTAGAATTGCAATTGCACTCAGTTGTAGCTTCACCTGTGTAAGAATTACTCTCGCCTTAACTGAGAAGTCTTTCACATCTAACAAAACACAACATGTAAACTTAAGTTCAAGCTTGTCCATTGACCATTTTTATTTCTCTTCCTTCTTCTAAGCAGAAGGCTTGCTCTTCCCAAGTTTTTTTGCATGAGAAGAATGCAAGGGTTTTGATCTGGCATTTTGTATCTGCGTTGCACAGATGAAAGATATCACTAGTTTGAAGTGATAATTTTGTGAGTGTAAAATGTACAAGCATTTTTCTTTTTTTGGCCTCAGTGCTTGCTCTAGTAATATACAGATGTACAATTGTGCTTCAGATACAGAGTATGCAAATAGGTGAAGTAAAAACAGTTGAAAGCTTTACTTCATCTAATATTTTGATTCTAAAAAGAAGTATGCATACTATTTTTTGTATTCATATTCATGCTGATTTCTCCCAAAGTTGAGCATATATCATCTGCTGCTTAGCTTAGTTAAACTTGCATGATGTTGTGTCTATATGCTACTTTGCAGCCTGGAAAAAAGTGGTAAAAGTGTGGTAAGGGAGAAGGGAAACAAAATATTTGACATTCTCAGAAGATCTGAGGGTCTGGATAAGGAAATGTTCATTCCATAACCACATTCAGTGACAGCCTTTGAGACAGCATGAACAAATGTAACAACCAACAGCTTTCAGTGAGTCTTAGGAAAGATTTTACTTGTATTTCACAGTTTTAAGTCAGCAGCTAGATAGCTAAGATTGAAACCCAGCACACAAATTCAGCTTTTAATTTTATACAGTGCTGTAGCATACACACACACACACACACACACACGTACTGGTATTTTTTTCATACAAATTAAAGGGATGGGACTTCAGTTTCCCTCTGACATCAGTGTTCTGGAGCAAATGATTCTATGATCTGTGCTTCCAGGTGTGCCGGGGCCTTGCCAAGCAGACTGAACTGAATGACTTCTTGCTTGATGTATCGAAGTAAGTGTGATTTGCAAGATAATCTCATGAGTTTTTGATGAGCTTTTCTAGTGTGGCTCTTCCAATCTACCTGTGTTCACCCAACAGCAGTAGTGGAAGCTACTCACTGTAGCTGACAAGCAGGTGCAAAGGCACACTTCAGAGGGTGGGCAAATTTCAGCACAGGGATATGGATGGCAGTGGTATATACCTTTCAAAATTTTTTGTGGTGGTGATGCAGAAGAAAATGTGACATTCATTTATACCTTACAGAATTTCTTTATTCTTGTCTTTTGCATGGATTTTTTTTTTCCCTCCTTTTTTTCCACCTCTTCTGTCCGAGTTAAATGTGGCCATCTTTTGAGAAGTGACAAATAGGCTTGGTGTCTCATGGCAATTTTAGAAGGCTTGAAAGAACTTTACAGAAAGTTAGTGTGCTTCAGCTTCCCCTATTCTCCCCCCATCAATTTTTTGAACATGCACGCATGTATGCATACATATAGGGACTCCAGAGTTAAATCCTTGAAGAATCAGGGCTGCCACATGATTGTTCTTCCTCTGCATTTTCTGAAGGCCCTGTGTTAATTTTCAAAGACTTTCACTGCATGTAATATGTTTGCTTTTAATTTCTTGTCACTATAAGGCAAGATTAATTTGAAAGCACAGAAAGTGTGTGAAAGCTTGAGCTTACACTTGCAAAATCAGTTTAGTGTCTTAGGTGATCTGCTGTTCCTTCATCTCTTTGTTTGTCATTGCCACAAGGATCTTTAAATAGCAAAGATAACCAATAAATGAAAAGATAAACCAGGGCTGTACTTTGGGTAGATCAGTCTGGGGTGCTTAACAGTGTTTTATTAAACTAGTTGGTAGAAGGATTCCAAAGTGCATCACAAAGTACTGATGATACTGTGGAAAAATGAGATGTCTCAGATTTTTGCTACAAACACTTCTGTGGGTCTTGATGAACAATTCTCAAACTGATGAGATTAGAGGATGTCCGAGATTCCTATGCCATTGCTCAAGAATGTAGGCAGCCAAGTTGACCCAGCTGGAATGGGGAGTAATAAACTACAGGGAGGAGTCTGCCCCTTGCAAGGAGGGCAAACTGGTTGTATCCAGATGTTTTTCCTAGCTTTTTTCCTCAGGATGACCTTTTTTATAATTTCAGGATAATTCAGAGCATGCCTCCCAAAGGGCACTCTTATCGAGTCTTGCACCATTATGTTCCTGTCTAGAGTGCTTTGATGTTGCTAACATCCAGAGTGAACTAGTTTACCAAAAAACTATATTAGTCTACCCAGATTTATGGACTGGCAATTTATTCTTGGACTGGCATAGTACTGGGATTGCTTTAAAGAACTTTGTAATTGCTTTACATTTCTAAGATAAAAATGACAATAAATGCTGCAAATATTTATTATGCCTTTCTATAAGAAAATAATTCTCATACAGCATTATCAATTGCTAGAGTTTTTTCGTTTCAACAAAAAAAAGCCTGTGTTTTAAGTCACAAAACTGGGATATCATTTAATAATATCTCTATGAACTTTATGTAGGCAAATACTTGTATCAGCAAGAAAATAATTAGTTTCGTCTTAGAAGTGGTCTGTACCTTTGCTAACATGAAAGGAGAATTTCCTATTCAGTGAGGAAATTGTTAGTGCGCAATGTCTCCAGGACATGTTCTGTAACATTTTAGAAAGGGCAGAGTATGCAGTGCTCCACTCTTCGTGTCCCTGGCAATGTAAGACTAGTGTATTATTTATCTTCTTTCCACTAGACCCTAACAGAACTGAGCTGTGTATATATTCAAGGCCATGGGACAATGCCTTTTGTCTGCTGGGAACATTGTAATCCGAGGGTTATTAGGACTTGGCATGTGGAAGATTTAGAGTTCTTTTACTAATAAGTTTGACCTTTACCTTTCCATATTCTTGACTGTCCTTGAACAGTTACCATTTTGCTGTGAAACTGAGGTTCTTTTTTATTTTTTAAGTTACAAGATCATTCCCTTTCGTCAACTTCAACCGGTGTTGATAGAGAAGACCCATTAAGAGTTTCTTAAATAGTTGCCTTTCAACTAGTGTTGAGGGTTGGTTAATATGACGTGGCTTTAGCTGCACTACATAGTTTTATTCAGTTCTCTGTGCATAATATGGGTAAACCTAATGAGATATTTTGATATTTTGAAAGAAATGGATTTTTTTTTGTATTTCACTACTTTTCTTTTCCTTTTTACTTCTGCTTTTAAAATGTTCAGTGTGTTAGAGGTGCCAAAGCATTTTGATGCATTCTTGGTGTTGCTCAGCAGGAGCCTATTCAGTTCATGGCAGGCAATATTTGGTAGTCTTTTCCTTTTTTTACAGAGAAAATTCTATGTATAACAAAGAATATTCTATATTCAGTAGAATAATGGTTTAAGGGAACAGAACTAGGACCATTTCTTAATTCCGTTGGGCTGTAGCAAGCCACTCTGTGATTTTCAAGGTGCAGTGGTTTGTCCTCACCTTTTCTGGCTCATAGCTTCACTATGGCTTTCATGTTAAGCCATAGTGAAACAAGAGCCCCTGACACCCTTTTGAGAAGTGTTTCACTAAATGCCAATGTTTACTGACTTCTCTTTCTCTGCAGAACGTATTTTGATAATATAGTTGCAATAGATTCTCTACTTGAACATATAATGGTAAGTTGTCTTTTTCACTTCTAAGTTTATTAGTTGTAGTTATTAAAGCCCTTCATTCTCCTTCCCTTGAAGACATTATGTCATTGAAATATATGAGCTGTTTGTAGTGAACAAAATAATACAAACAGTGTAAACATGTCTATACAGAAAAGGTGGCAAAGGACAGCTTGATTTTTCATTGTTGCAATGACTTCCATTCACAGCTTTCATAAGGAATGAAACATGACTGTCTCTGAACTAAATAGTTACTACTGGGTTTCAGAGAAGGTTTGAAAGTTGTAACAGAAAGGCTTCTGGTTTTCTTTTTATTTCAGCGTGTTGTATTGATTCCTTCTTCCTAAATTCAATTTGCTACATGCTGCAAAACACTGCTGAAGAAGTTACTGTCTATAGCAAGGGACAGAGATCAAACATTACTCCTAGGGTATTTTTTCCAGTTGCTGAATGAGATGTGTATGGCATTGCAAAACTACACCCATAGCTAGAGCGACAGTCAGTCAATGTTTTATAGAAGCCACTAAAGCCAAGTGGTTAGTTCTTCCCATTGAAATAACTAATTAGTGAATTAAAGTACTGTTCAGAAGCAGTTTGAGTTTCTAAATCAATTTTGAATTCAGAGTTATTTCCTGAATAGTGTGAACAAGTGCGCATGGACTAGCTGTTTAGAACATGTTTTGAGTGTTTGATATGTGAATTACGCTTTTTAGCTTTATGCACATTGATTGCATTCTGCAATTCTTTTTCCTAAGTGTATACCTGAATCAGGTCTGTGATACCATTTTTTAAAATTGGCACATTCAAAAAGTTACTTTCCAACAGTACTCTGATATGTGCCCCAGTCTTCAAAGTGATATTCTTAGCTAGACTATTCAACGACAGTGAAGTTAGAATGCAAACAACTTTAAAGTGGTTTTATTTAGAAACGTGAATTAGTAGTGGAAAATATTCTGCAGTGTTTGTGTTATTCTAGTTAGTACACAGTCAAGAATTCTGCACATAGGACACATTTCTGCACGTTGACTTTTCCAATTTAAATGAACTGCTTAAAAATAGCTTAGCATTTAAAAGAGCTGTATAACATAACATATGGCATTGAGAACAAATATTGATATTCTTCTCTGTGAATAGAGATCTGGTGGAAAACACAATTGGCAGTAAAATATGCTTACTCTTTCATCATCTTTTCCAACACTTGGCTGCATCATGATTCTGTATTTTAACCTGTGTGATGTTTCATACTCAACTTCCTTTTAAGCTGTAGCTGTTGTCTCTTTCTTGAGCCAATTAACTGAATTATGTGTTTGTACATTTATTGCCATTTTATGGGAGTGTGATTTTATCATCATGTGGCTTATTCTGTGTCTCAGTGTGATAAAAGACCAGAACTCAGTTTCACCTCACTACTTCACCCTTTGGTGATTGCACTTATGGTTTGATTTGTTCCTGCAATACCAAAGAAAAAAAATATGGCTGTTTCTTTCCATTCTTTTAATTTTTATTTTCATCAAAATCTCTCAGCAAAGCTATTAGTATAAGGGTGTTTTTGAATGCAAATGCAAGGAAAGAAAGTAAAAGTTCAAGTTGTCTTACAAATTTTCTTGCCAATATGCTTGAGTAGTTACAAGCAGCTTATGCAAAACGTGGTCCCTGGCTTCCCTATTGACAGTGCAGAACATACTTTTTGTACTGATAATCCTCTTCAACTACTGGTCAGGATTTGAGCAAGGGATTTAGAGAAGTAGAACTCTCTCATCCCAGTAACTATTGCTCAATTACTACTGTGTAAGTAATCATTTTTGAAAAGCATGAGTCGTGACCAAGGTAAGTTCTTGAGTCATATGCATTAAACCACAAAAGATTAATTGTATAAAATCAACACTGTGCGGTTGATTTTATAAAGAAATCTGATACAGTATCTGAATAGAAGCAGTTACTGGACCCCTTGTCCTTTTGGCAGTTTCTATTCACTCTCTTTTGAGCAAATGAATAAGCAGTCCAGGTGATTGAGATCTTTAAATTTCTTAATGCTCTAAGGGGGAAAAATTGCACAAATCTTTCCTCTTAGATTGCAGTCTCCCTGACTTTCTACTGCTCTGATGGAGTAAATGGAGTAGAAGGCAACGGAATCTTCCTGGACATAGATTCTGTCTGTATGGGAGGGCCCTCCATGTTTTGGAGTTGGGCTAGATGGTATCTGTGCAGTTTTCCTCATATGACATAGAACTAGAGTCTCTCAGCTAATGATTTTTCATCTCATATGGGTTTTTTTTCTGCAAGGTCTAACATTTGTCCATCTGCATTAGTATGAAATTAAACACTTTATGGGGTTTTTTTTTATTTTTTGAAGACAAGAGAGAAGGGGCGGGGAGATAATTCGTATGGAAGTCTTGTGAATCCGTAAGACATGCCAACTGCATGCATTGTACACCAATTGTACACAAGATTTTGTCAGCCTCTTTCTGTAGCTGAATGACTAGGTAGGTATTATATATAAAGTGGAAATAGATCCACCTCAGATCATATGCCATGCAGTTACTGTACTTTCTGAGCAGATAAGAAATATAGGAGACCTACCTGAATTGGATAGAGCAGGTTCTTGTGCCTGTGTATTGGCATCTTAAGTTAACACAGTGATCGTTGTTTGATTTTTTTGTCTCACTCTTTCCTCTTGTTCTCAGAAAGACTATTGTATGTCTGAGAAATACTTCAGTGAAGAGCTGCTGTGTTCCCAGGACAAGATTCTGTTCTGACAGTCAGTGCTCCTGGGAGTTATTTTTGCTAAGATAAAACTAATTGGTTCAAAGTAAGATAGGGACCGTGCAAGTCTGTTCCTGTACTGTGATACTTCCTTGGCTGTGGCTGGTACCTTTGGGCTTTGGTTAGTTCATGAAGAATTTCTAAGTCTCACCTCTTATGCAAGTACTGTCCCTGACATCAGGAGGATGCAGCCATTTCCTATCCCTCTGCCTAGGGCAATCCATAGTGATACCTCTAGTGACAGAATCACAGAGTCACAGAATATTTCTGACTTGGAAGGGACCCACAAGGATCATTTGTTCATTGTTATGTATTACAGGCACACTTAGCTTTTTTAAAAGCAAACGCTACCCTCTCTAATTTGTGTGTCTTTGCTGGATATTAAATACCAATATATTTGCATTGAAGATGAAGGCAAAAAAGCCAAAATTGTTCTCAGGTCTTGCTCTAAGTTATTTATTTAATATCAAGTAAAGATGAATAGCATCTAAACATAGAGGGAGGAAAGGTACCATTTTGAAAAGCCTTGAAAAACAATTAAATAGGAAAGCCTATTTTCTTTCAGGAAACTTTCAAGTCTCTGAAGATATTCCTGTATTTCTCAAAGTGAACACGCTAATTTACAAAAAAAAAAATATTGAATTTGAGATTTTACTTTTGAATTCTATCCTAAAAGATTGCTCCTTCAAACTGATTTTCATACTGGATAGCTTCTCAAAACTTTTATCATACAGGGATGTATGTTTTTATCAGGTAAAAGACTGGAGCTAATCCAACTCATGACCGTTAACTCTAGTTTTGTTTTTTGTCTGTAGATATATGCAAAAAACCTGGTGAATGCAGATAGGTGTGCACTCTTCCAGGTTGACCACAAAAATAAGGAGCTGTATTCAGACCTTTTTGATATTGGAGAAGAAAATGATGGAAAACCTGTCTTCAAGAAGACCAAAGAAATAAGGTAAGAATAGCTAACAGAAGAGTGCAGTTGCATTATAACTATGGATGTGCAGGCATTTTATTACCCAGTTTCTGTGCCTATCTGCAGGTACCCTGACAATACTTGTCATACTGTGATATCATTCCCACCAGGACCCGCCTCCAGAAGGTAGTACTTCTGGGAATGACATTGCAGTGCCATCGAAACAGCGTCTCTGAAGCTATAACGTCACTCCTGGAAATGCCGTCTTCCGGAGGCGGTCCTTTTGGAAATCATGTTGGGAAAAAAACAGAGGTGTTCTGAGGTAGGTAAAGGTGCAGGTAATAGTGCACCTAAACCATAGTCTGCCAGTTTGGGACTTTTTTTCCCAAGAGGGTTCCCAAGAGGAATTAAAATTTGTGCGATTCAAGCACATCCAAAGCAAGGAAATCACAATTTGTATTTCTTATGGATGGATTAGGCAAATGTAGACTTGAGTATGGATTGGTCATTGGTTTTGAAGATTTCAAGTTCAGTAATTTAATTTTACTTTTCTCGTGTGAATTTAGATTTTCAAACTTTTAATTAATTGTGATACTGAACAATTCTTGAAGTGTTGAATTTGAAAATATATATTGTCTAGTAATGACTACACAGGATTCTCTGACTAAAATTTGTATGTATTTCTGCTTCATGTCACAGGTACCTAATTTTTACACTTACGCACTTTTTTTAATGAAAGAGGCTAAACAACAAAGAAAATATAGTGTTTTTCACTTTTTAAAAATTATGAATCCCTAATAGATCAAGACTAAGATTTTCAAAGGCGCACAGGTTTCAGATTTTCAGCTTCTTAAAAGAAAGGAGTGTATGACTAAATATCCTGTACTAAAATTTTCCTAAAATATTCAGCGTTGATTCTTATCAGAACTTTTTCATTTCCTCCGTATACTTTTAAAGTTCTGGGCCAATATGAGATGTGATTCATGTCTTCACTAAGACTCCTTTAGACAAACTTACTCCCACTTACCATTGTGTGAGTGAGAATGGAAGGAGTCAAAATTGGTGCAATTTGCGTACTGACAAGCAAGGAGGTGGTGTAAGTTAAAGAAGCTGGCCTGCTTTAACATGCACTTTCATACTCCTTCTTGATAATTGTTTTTCTTGCTTATATCTTTCTGTCTTTTCTGTATGTTATTAAAATGTTGATTCTAAGTGCAAGGGTGTGAGCCATTTCACAGGTACTGTATACTGAAAGTGAAATACAACTTAAATATCTGTAAGAAAGTGACACTGAATGAGTCATCAGGAAGGAGTCTTAAGTTGGTGTGATGTACCTATCATAAGAAGCAACAGAAAAATCTAACTCAAAGTCAGGTGTGCAGGATGAAATCCTGATAGCTTTATCACTAACTTCAATACCAGGCATCAGGGTACTTTCAGAGTACATTTAGACTTCAAAGTGTTCCACATATGATTCTTTCTACATGGTTTTCTCCATGAATTATCTTCTGCTTATATGTCACAACTACTTTATGTTAAAATATTGAAAACTATTTACTCACAAGACAGACGTATGGATTTTTCTGATACAATTTAGGAATATATTTGTTGTGTTCAACTTCCTTGTGGTGATTAAGGGATGCAGTTAGTACCATGGCATTGTTTGACTGTCATGAAACTAGCTAGTCATTCCAAAGTCTACATGGCAAATGCATATAATGTTTAGCTATGAATTTTCCACTGGTCTTTTTCCAAAATTTTGTTACCAAATACACACATACACACCACCCAAAGAAACAAGTTCCATGTTGCCTTTGTTGTGTCTAAAGAAACAATGAATTTGTAAAAGTCACAATAAAATCAATTCCTTTTAAATGTAAACACAAGTCTCAGGTTCTGTGCAAATGTATATTTGTTAGGGATAACCCCCTGGGTTATTGAAGATTTTGAATTTTTGTTACTAAAATGGTCATGTTATGGCATGTTTTGTATTAAACTATGTAGCTATATAAAGTGTTTTCAGAAAGTATCTGTTAGCATGTGCTTTTTTATTTTATTATGTACTACTAGTTGTTGTAAGATTTTTCTCCTCAAAGCAAGAAAATGACGCTGGTTGGGAACACCCATTACTGTATCCAAGACAGACTCCACTGGAAAAATGTGTTTTCCATATTTTGGCTAATACACATTTTTATTTTCTCCAGATTTTCTATAGAAAAAGGAATAGCTGGTCAAGTGGCAAGAACAGGAGAAGTCCTTAACATCCCTGATGCCTATGCAGACCCACGCTTTAACAGGTAGGATGTTGTTCATTGGGAGGGAAGATAGCTCATCAAACCTTTTACATAAAATTACTACTTAAATTTCATATTCAGATGCATTCGTGGAGCTGTGATCCTCTGATGAGGAGGCAACTTATAGATATTTATTTAAATGCTTTAGCCATCAGAGATACTTTTAAGATGCAAATAAAAAGTATTTAGTTTTATCAATGTATTTTATCAATCAAAAGTATTATTTTTAATACAATGGGGAAAAATGTAGTTAGATTGTTGCCGATTTTCATTATTAGTCTCCCCGAAATCTCATTAGTTTCAGGGTAGAAAAAATAGTTCACTACCAAATAGCATGCCTAAGAATACCTGAAGGTTCTTTAACTCTGTGTTTGAGGCAATATTGATTCTTTGTCTTGCAAATGGAGATTAAAGGATTAAAAAGTTCTTTCTAAGTATGACACAGTAGATAGAAATATTTGAGGGTTTTGAAGGTGAAATTCTTTCAGGTACTGATTAGGTCTACTTTAAAATGATTCAGTATAGTGTACATCAATATTTGTGAGAATCAAGGAATAGATACCAACTGATATTAACTATTTTCTCTTTTTACTTTCTCCTTTGTTGCTCTCCAGAGAAGTAGACCTCTACACAGGCTACACAACCAGAAATATCCTGTGCATGCCTATTGTCAGCCGAGGAAGTGTAATAGGTGTTGTGCAGATGGTGAACAAAATAAGTGGAAGTGCCTTCTCTAAAACCGACGAGAACAACTTTAAAATGTTTGCAGTCTTTTGTGCTTTAGCCTTACACTGTGCTAATGTGAGTTTTATTTACAATTTTGTAAGTTATGATGAGAATACTTAAGTATTTTGATGTTGCAGATTGTCAAAATTATTTGTAAGTCTGTTTCATTGAAATAGCATTTAATTCCTTGGTGAATAATTCTATTTTAAGAGGATGATAAGGATTTAATTTGAAATAACCATACTCTGGATATATCTATTTTGTGTAGCTAAACTGAGAGAGCAAGCTCTGAAATGTGAATGATATCTGTTTTCCCTTTTTCACTAGAAAGTATGATTATTATTACTTTTATAAATTCAGATAGTATTTTGTAAATTTAACTGGGGAATGGAGATGCTATATATTCTCTCAATTCCATATGCTTAATATTCAAAGATCAATTTTTACACTTATATGCTGTGGTATATACTTATAATTATCCATGCTTCTAGATAAGAGTGGATAGCTATTTTTGTCCTCAAACACGTTATCATCTCAGAATTTACTATTCCTGTAGGAAACATTAGCAATGTAATGATCATTACTCTATAAGTATAAAAATGCAATAAATTCAATAAAAATACAATGCAGAAGAACTGTGCTATATATTCATGGGAGGTAAGATACAATGCAAGGCCAGTTAAGCCTGGTGATTTACATTAAGTAATTTTACTAATATTGTTCTATGTACAGTGGGGCAGCAAATTTTATTACCAGTTACTTCAAGTTGTTTCACGTGGGCCAAGGCAGGTAGAATGGCCTGCATATAAATTACACTTGGGACTATGCACACTCAGTTGTGCTTGAGTTCACTCTTTTTAGATGGTGAATAGTTACCATTCAGGGCGCACTGCTCCAGAGGATTGTTTTACTAGAACCTTGTTATGTCCCCACATGTTTGCAAACCATGCCATGTCTGCAATTTACTGAACCTCTCAGTAAATAACTGTATTTAATTTTCATACTGGGTAGTAATGTAGGTATGATAAACATCTCACATACCTTTTACTGTGCATAGATAGCAGTAATTTGTACTAATTAATAGAATTCATACAGTGGCAGAAAATATGAATTGTGCCCTGGTATAGGTTTTCTGTCTGTTAGAATTTTGCAAGGGACTTAGCTCTGTTTCTGACTCCTGAACTTTGATTCTTTCCCTTGGGAGAGCTCACATGCATTGAAAAGTCAGCTGGGCCTTAGATATTTACCTGAGTGAGTAGATCAGAATGATGTGATAGAAGGCCTAGTTTTCCAGAAGTACTGAATTCAATGTAATCTGTCGCTTTTCTAATGTGTGAAGTTGTGCAGCCAGAAGCATTATCATTTTTGCAGATGTGTATTTTAATAATCAGCGCTTGAATATGGGAAATAATTTTTTTTCTTTATTAAAATTCCACATTCATGCATGACTTCTCTTTCTCAGATGTACCACAGAATTCGTCATTCAGAGTGTATTTACCGTGTAACGATGGAGAAGCTATCCTACCATAGTGTTTGTACAGCAGAAGAGTGGCAAAACCTCATGCACTGTACACTGCCTCCACATATTTATAAAGAAATTGAGCTGTAAGTATTTTTCTAATGTAGCAGCTGTTGTATATAGCCTGTTAATTTTTTTTTTTCCTATTTGTAGTGGAGTTTTTTGTAAGAAGCACTTTTATTATTGAACTACTGCCATATCATGGGGGTTTTATCTCTGGCTTTCTTATATTTAGTTATACTTAATGACCCATGAGCAAAATTTATCTATCAAAGATATAAAATTACACGCTCTCAGAATTTTTCCACAGGCATGGGTAGCTACAGTAGTTGCTTTAAGCAATATTTTTTACCTAGGATTTGTAGAGATGAGCTTTCATTCTGATAGTCCCAAGTCAGTGTCAGCTCAGAGCCAGAGAGGAAGCCGAGCTTGGAACATCAGTACTTAAGACCAAATGCATGATCTCATCCCCTTGGATATGTTTTAGAATTAAATATATACATTCCAGCTTGTTCCTGGGATTTTCTGGGTTGTGTGTGTTTTTTAGGTTTGGTTTTGGGGTATTTATGTAGGGGGTGTTTGGTTTTTTTTAAGTTTTGAGTCTGTATGTGTGTGTGTTGTGCATCTGCTTGTGCTTATTGAAGGAGGGGAAAATGATAATCCAGGGTTACAAATCCCAGGTAGTAAAGTGTAGAGTTGCAGCCTAAATTTGGAAGAGGACTTCCCATCCAGCCTTTTAGGCTTTCTCTGACATAATTTCGTTATTTTCAGCTGCTGTATGCTGAAGATATACCGCTATCTCTATTTTAATGGCCAGTCCCCACTCAACACTAACAATGGGAGTCATTACATTTTAAAGTCAGTCTTTTAGGTCCAGGACAATAAATTCTACTCTAGTAACCAGGTGCCTAAAATCAGCTATTGAGTTACAAAATCTAAGTTGTCTTTTTAAACCTCATCTCCAGAGCTCGCTCACTTCTTTTCGGCACTGAGCGTTGTAGCTGTGAGTGATGTGAAAGCCTGTGCTTAAGAGGGACTGCTTATAGTCAAAGTTCTTTACATGCTGAAGTGATTTGCTTGAATGCTAGAGCATTAACGGCTTGCAGGATTACACCCTAAGAGAAGCTTATTCTTTGCAATACAATTTCTTGTGCTTTGTAAGGTGATATTATATAACCCACCTCCTCAGTAAAAATGAATTTTACTTGCAAAGATGACAGGTTTCATTCTAAATTATATTAACATCCTTTAGTTCAAGCAGTCAGAATACATTTAACCATTTTCCGAGCAATTCAGCTACCTTCAGTCCTCTCACAGCTGCTGTGCTCTTCAGTATGCCAAGCAGTTAAGTGGGCTCCATGGAGAAGAAATAGAGGACTCACACTACAGAAAGTGCAGGGAAAAGGTTAATTAATAATCAAAGGAAAAACAGTTCCACTGTCCTGGGTCCCTAAAATTAGCCCTAAATGTTGATATCAGGAGAGGGGAAAAGTCTTCAAGTAATGAAACATAAAAAATATGGTACTAAATGTTGAATTTTTGATGTTTTGTCTTGATTTCTATGGGCCAGTAAAAACTGATTTTTTCCTCTATCAAAATTAGAGTGAGTCTCATGCAATTTATGACAGAAATTATTAGAAAAAAAATCCAGTAAATATATTTTTAGACACACCATCTTTCCAATTCCTGGGAAGAAAGTCCAGAATATTTTAGGAATTCCTGTAAACTTCTCATTGTCCCTGAGAAATTTTTTTTATCTATTATTTAATCAGCAGATCCTTAAATAAAGAGATATGTTTCTGCTAAGTAAACAAAGCCAAAGGCTAACTGTTGGACTCGATCATAAGGGTCTTTTCCAACATAAGTTACTAAATGATTATATGAAACTATGAGTATAGTTCCATTGACCTTAGCAGAAATAACTTAACATTACTGAAAAGTATAGCCTGTAAATTCAGTTTTCTGTGTGTATTCAGAAAGAAGTGAGTCTTCAGGGTATACATTTCCTAGTAATTTTCACTTGTTTTTAGTAGCAATGAAAAGGTGTTTGTCTTTACTAAGCCAAAACTTTCTTCTTAGATACCATTTTGATATCAGTCCATATGAGGACGTCTGGCCTGCCATTTTTGTCTACATGGTTCATCAGTCCTGTGGGACAGCCTGGTATGAAGTATATGATTTCTTTCTTTAATTGTTAATTCTGTGTTTATTTATTAATAATTTTGGAGATAATTACTTTCTAATTCAAGGTCTGTGTTCTTTGATGTTTTTTTACTATGTTTGGACTGTACAGGACTTTAATAAACAGGCTGGATTTTATGTCCCAGCTTCTTGGTCCTTAGTTAATAAAATGCGGGAACAGTCAGGTTAAAGAACTTGTCATATCATCCAAACAGTTGGTCTTCCATTATACTGAAAAATTGTTTAGTTCTGAGATGAGGTTGCTTTTCAGACAGAAGATGGTAAAGACAAAAAGCAGTCTTCCCAAAAAGGGGAGAAGGTGCATGAAAACTGATTTTTCAAATATATGGTTGCTGAAATTAATGTATATGGTGAAAGTAAACCAAGATCAGATCTTATCTGCTAAATGAATCAGTTATTTGCATAGTTGATCATTAATTTTGAGAGTGAATTATTTTCAAATTAAATGCTTCATTTGCTGTCCTTTCTCTCAGTGTTCATTATCATTGCTAAGATCAGTAGTCCCTTGGCTAAGTATGGCCCATTGCTTAAAGAAAGGAGCTGCTCCGAATTATGGGAAAAAAATCTACGGATGGTCAGTTGAAAGGGGAAGTACGTCCCTACAAAAGGGAGCAACATTTGGGAAATGTTTGCTGGTGTTTCATTTTATCTTACTAACTGAGTGAATCTCCATGCCCTCAAAGTGTCCAGTCAAACTGGAGGGTCTTTCTCAGTCTTCCTCAATGCTGCAGAGTGGGTGACTCTTGTAAAAAAGACAGATCTCTACTGCTCGATGTAGTTAGCTTGTTTCCATTCCAGACTGAATGGCTGTGGATGCAGGATTGAGGGTCATATTTTCAGTCAGGTTCTGTTCTCTTCTCTCTCTGACTCCTAGTCTCTTCCTTTCAAGGTGTAGCTTTGATGAGAAAAATTGATATCTACTTGATGTTTTTCAAATGAGCCTCAGCTTTCACATATAAAATTAAGGAAACAAATGTGAGGAAAATATTTGAAAAGGAGACTGTTGGAACAGGACTTGTATTTAATTTCTGGAAGAACAAAACTTTTCAAACCCTTGAAACAAAACCAAGAATTTTAAGACTAAAATTTGATTTTAATATTTTGAGGAGTAAGGTTGTGCCTTAAAGTATCTACCTATATAACGTATACTTGTCCTGTCCATGGAGGATTTCAGAGAAAAGTCATCATATTCACTACAATTTCTTTGCTCTTCTGAAGAAATAATATTTTACTGCTTTAATCAATTATACAAAATACAGCAGTGGATGAAGTAATAGTATTCCACATTGATGCATCACAGATAATGATTTTCCCTTTAGCTATAACTGCACTGTCGTGTAATAACCATTGCATTGAGATTGGGTGCAGATGGAAGTGACTATTGTGATATTCCAAATTATGAATTATGTACTACTTTAAACAATAGTTCTGTCACTGTCTGACTTTCCAGAATTAAAAAAGAAAGCTTAAAGTTTTGTGAAAGACAATATGCCTCTGCTTTTCCTAATGTCAGATTAAGGCCTAGAATAATAATTACGTTGTTCAGCACATAACTATACAAATATGCATTTCTGCCTGTTTCCATGTAGCAGATGTGTCTGCATTTTTACACATAGGTCCGAAGCATTCAGCTTTTTTTCTCACCCCATGAGTACTGCAAAACTAGAACATTAGTACCACTTTCCTGATATACCCAAGAAATTATTAAAACATGGAACTTAAAGTCAAATTGCAGCAACTAGAGAAAAAAATGAGAATAAAGTAAAACTGCCTTTTCATGAGAAAAAAGGTCATTGGTTTAGGACTTAACAAAATTTTGTTTGGTGAGAAGTAAAGAAACTGTGAGATGTGAATTTCAGTTCTGTTAGGCTAAGCTGGAAAAAAAATCTACAAGTATTGGAAAAATAAAATCTTCCTCTTTTCACAGTGTCAATATGGAGCATCTCTATTTAAATGGGTTTATTTCTTCTAAGTCCTTTGCTTAAAAAACCCAGACTTTTCTGTTTTGATCACAAATCGTGTTTTTAAATTGTCCATTAGATGCAGAGTTGCACTATATTTCAAGTTGAATAAGCAATTGAAAGAAATCACTTCAAGTTTCTGGGAGCAGGGAAGGTCATGCAATTGTGTTGACTGAACTGGGTACCATGACTTATGTTCCCGAATTTAACAGATTAAACTAAGAGCATTGTCAGGTATCCACGCTCCTCTGTCCTTGCCAAACTTGAGTGACTCTCCATGTCATTCAGTGAGTCATCCACAGTGCGAGTCAATCCTAGCAAGAAGGGTAAATCAAAGACCATCTTTTCTCCTCTGCTGGTTGTTTTCCCTGTTCTTGCTTCTTGTCTCTGACCAAATGAATTTCTTCCTAGCTTTGAACTTGAAAAGCTGTGCCGATTTACTATGTCTGTAAAGAAGAATTATCGCCGCGTGCCCTACCACAACTGGAAGCATGCAGTCACCGTCGCACATTGCATGTATGCCATATTGCAGAACAACCAGGGGCTTTTCACTGATCTAGAGGTAGGTGACATGATGGTATCAGTTACCACACCTCATCACAGCTATCAGCTGTTGTACAAGTACATTTTCTGTGCTAGAGTTTTTTTGTCAGCTCGGGTGAGTGTATGTAAAGGTTTTCATGGAAGAATGGATGTGAGTAAAGAGTTTGAGGGAGGAGGATTACTCACATTCCTGATCCTAGACATGTTTTTCAGGACTGCCCCTTAAAAAGCAGTGGTAGATTTGCTATAAATTCATGTCTAAATTTTGGGGTTCTCCCTGCCCACTTACAACCACAGTCTTTAGTTACTTAAATAACTGTCAGATTGTTGTGAGGGAGGGAAACACCCTGGATCTTGAATCCTGTGAGGTCTGGGAGATCCTGAATAGGAGGACAAGGGTTGCAGAGATGGCTGACATATGTGAGTAAAGGAGAAGGGCCAAACTTTAAATTGATCACTAAGTGGAAAAGATAAATAATAAAATGGAAGGCTTAGAACGTTAATACACAGTATGGAAAACTGTCACTTGTTTTTTTTCTGAATTATGGTAGGTACAACTGGGAGTGCTGTCTGTTATTAATGTTACATGAAACTTCTGACTTGGAGAACCTATTTTCAGTTGTGTATAACTGACAAATATTATCCATTTGGGCTGTAATTTTCCAGGCTCTGTTAACTTCCTCAAGTTGATTCATTTGGGGAAATTTCGGGCACAATTGCTTGGTGCTTTAAAAGAGATATGCTAGTAGAAATCAAAGTTTTGTTCAGTGTATAAGAGTAAAAATTGGTGATCTTTCATTTGAAAATGTCTAGTTTATCCTGCTGTAAAGCAGAGACTTGAAAGTTGATGCTGAAATGTGAAAGTGGCATATGCAAGGCATATGCTGAAATTTGGCCAAGTTATCCAAGTTTGAAAAAAAAAAAATCAGTATTCCTTTAACAACAAAAATCTGTGGAGTGCAGCTTCAGAGAATTTTTTAAACTCTGATAACATTCGGTACTAACCAAGTAGTAAGTCCCATCTCTTTGAAGATGCAGAGTAAGAAAGAAAGGCAGAGCAAAAAAGACAGCTGTTAAGAGAGATGGAAACAGTATTTTTTCCCTGCAAACTCCAGACAGCCTTCATCTGTTTGAGTGTCTTATCCCAGTCAATGTCCCAGCTCTCTTCAGCAGTCCTCTTTCTTGATAATCCAACAAGAGTACAGGAAACTGCTGAAAGAAATTTTGGGGATCTAGGGATGGGCTGACCTCAGGTGAGGGATGCTGACACAAACCTCAGTAGATTTAGAGATGGGAAGAGAAGTATAAAACACTGTAAAGGAGACACTGATCTGGAGACAAATAGATCCAGCAGTTTGCAGTGGTTAAAGAATTGGGATCCAAGCAGGGACAATAGGCACAAGGTCAAGAGCACGTTACTAGGCACTGTATAATCCTGAAGGACTGAGACAAGAACGACTGCCTGAGACATGGAGACTGGGACAAGCTGTTACTGCATGATTCCAAGTGAGAGAGGTGTGTGTTGTGTTCATAAGGGTTTCACTTCTGCTGAGGATCTGTGTGGACACATCCTGCTGCATCACCTGGGTTTTTTATGTGCTTTTTAAAAATACACAAGATGCAACATTGAAAAGACATAATTCAAAATAGAAGTGAATGTCTCAAAATCAGAAATACAGTTGGTGTTGCTACAGCCTTACTTCTGCACATGGTGTATTAGGGATAATATTTTTAATTGCATTATTGTTTGCTATTTTTCCACAGAATCATGGGTCTCAGTATAGTATCCAGGTTGGATGTTGCACACTTAATAGATGGTTAATCAATATTCTTTTTCTGCTTCATTTTATAGCCTTATCCTTGTTTACTGAACACTTATCAGAACCAATTATAAGACAAAGCTATTAGGTCTCTGAAGACATTTTCTTGATACTTCATGCCAACAGTGACAGAGTCATAAACATTAATGAATTTGTTTTCCAAACTCATGTGAAAACCTTTTGAGAAAGAGATTTCTGGGACTCAATTTCTTCAGGATATTAAGGATTAACTATATAAAACCCTCAGTTACTGTCTTTATTTGTTTGTAATTGCCATTGTCCAGCATTTGTGGCTCACCTTAATGTAAAAAACTAGGAGATTTGGTTAACATCTCTAGGAGTGTTGCAGAGGCAGCAGGTCTGGCATTGAACTTCAGTGCATCTGTCTCGGCCAGGAGATCATACATCTTGTATGTTTCTTCTCCCTCAATAACTGCACTTTTTATTGTTTTAATAAACATGGAAGGGATTCAGTGGATAACCAGACTATTTAAAACACAGATTTCTTCTGAAGCAGAGTTCATCCAATTGTATGTTATTGTCCGACAATGTTTTTTAAATGCATAATATAATTGAAATTGGAGACAAGAATTTCAATTCAGCATGTCCTTACTGTCATGTTTCTCTCATTTTTAAGAATATTTCTACATGTGCTCTTTGAAGGCAGTGTTAGCATAGTGCAACTTCTACAGTATTTTGGGTAGAGAGTGACATCTAGGGGCAGGAAATTCATCTTGCTTTTCATGCTTGTGTTAATTTTTTTGTAGCGAAAGGGTCTTTTAGTTGCATGCCTGTGTCATGACCTGGATCACAGAGGTTACAGCAACAGCTATCTTCAGAAATTTGATCACCCCTTAGCTGCTCTCTATTCCACATCAACAATGGAACAGCACCACTTCTCGCAGACTGTGTCCATCCTGCAGGTAGGATTATTGAAATTGTATGTTCTGTGCATTAGTGTTCATTGGTGGAAATAAGAGTCACATCATTTCCCAGTAGATTTTCTGAAGCATGCTCAGTTTAATTTAATTTCTCTATTATAGTACACATTTAGAGGAGTGGAAGATTTATTACAGCAAGCTGGGTTTCACAATTAGCAACCCAAGGATTCAACAATAGTGCAAAACAGCTTTCTCAAAGTCTTGAAGTTATAAAAAATATTGTGTGTTTGAAGGTCTTTACTTATGGCCTGCCTTTGAAGCTTTTAGCTTCTGGTTCTCTGGAAATTTTTTTCCCATGACCATGTGGAATAGGAACTTTGAAAATGAAAAATAATTTTCTCAGTTACATATATAGTTTTTGTCATAATGTATTTCAACAAAGTCTTCAACCACCCTGAAATTTTGCATAAAAACTCAAGTACTGGCAAAACTTTGTATGAGAAACTTGAAAACCTGCTGTAATAAATTCTGTGAACATTGAATGTGTGGCATGAAAGAGGAAGTGTTAATTTTTCATGCATGAAAATTGTAAACTTATTTCATTATGTTATCTTGTGCTGTTTTGTTACTCTGCAATTTGAAATAAAAAAAACTGAGTAAGGTAATATTCTGTGAGAGAGAGTTCCTAATATGAGGTCATGTGTCTTTATATTTAATGAAGAAAAAACTGCAAGAAAACATGCAGACACTTCGGGAAAATACAGGTGTGCTACACAGCCACACACATATTTTCTCATGAGTGAAATTTTTTATAATTCTCAATTAGAAGAGTGAGAACTCTTACCTGTGAAACCATGGCCAATCCACACTTGTGCTCACTAGTTTTAGTTTTCCGTGCACACTCAGCCTTACCTTGCTGCTGTGCCACTAATTCATTGTTAACCTTCCTTTCTTTCTGTTTTTTCAGGGGAAGATATTTATTTTCTTAAATACGTAATCACTTTTTAGGAAAAATACATATTCTGTCTTGCATTCAGAAGCACATGTTGTGATTATGGTTTTAGGTATCATATACATTTAATCACAGAATGGAAGCTTTATCTCTGAATGCTCCTTCATGTAGGAGGGTGTAATTGAATCCTTCAGTGGTGGTATGGCATTAGATGTTTAGTGTTCATTCTTCATGTGAATTTGTGCACAGTGAGCATGCTCCTCAGTCATTAACACTTCACTGTCCAAACCATTTTGCATTTTTTTCTGGCAGAAATGTTGTAATCGATGAAAATCCCATTTGCCAACAAGGCAGGGAACCCTTTTCCTTCCCTGCTACCTCCTAGATTTGCTGTCAGTGTGAGTGAGGAAAGGGGGGATAAGTGGCCAGGGCTGTAGAGTGGATTCTCGACACCAGCTACTGAAGCACCCATGCTGGTGGTAATCAGTAGCAAAGGCAGACTGGAGCAGCCTTTTAGACTTGCTGTTTTTTGTTTGAATCAAAAAGTCTTACTGAATTCCTGGACTGATGGGAAAAAAAGCCAAACCAACCCACCAAGCTCTTTAGGGTTTATCTGAGTGAGTTTTAATTTTACATTAGTAACCTGCAGTACTTTTAACCTCTTGAAACTTTAGAGTTGCTTTGCTCATCCACCTGCAGTTCTAGCGTACACCATACTTAGGACACAGAGGATTCTATTCACTAGCTTTAGCTCAGCAGGGAAAGAACAAAATCTTAGGAGCTGTACTTTGTATGTACTACTCAATAGCCTAAGTGACACACTCATAACTGGCAGCTTCTGTCAGCACTTTACAGAATCAGTTCTTTTTGAGTAGTCTGAACAGAAGCTGTGACAGTGGTCTTTCTGAGAGTGCAGCTTCTAAAGCCCAAGAGTAGAATCCAGAATAAATTAAATATTAGGACAAATAGCCTGTTCCCATGAATTAGACAGCAAGGTTGGGGAGTAAAGGGTCCCCAAAACCCTAAACCGTGAGAACTAGTAGTAGTAATTTTTTGCTCCCAAAGTGCTGATGGATGGGTTAAAATGTTCTGAATTTTTTTTTTAAACATCATGTTCTATGACTTAGAAATCTGTCAAAGGAGCATTGAGACTTAGATGGATTGTATCTTCTATTCATTATTCACAATAAATCTACTTGTCTAAGTAAAAGTACTGGAAAATGATGTTTACGTTCCGGATGATGAGAGAAACCAAGCCTATTTGTACTGCAGAGGATTTATTTTTAGCAAATTATGTAAATACTTGATGAAAGTCAGGGAAACTTTTTGAGCTTCAGCCCAAATGCCAATTAAATGTCAAAACCCATCTGCATTTAATGTATTTTAATAATATTTTTTATTTCTGAAAGTGCACACCTTGACATGGCTAGCTCATTTTTTTTTTTTTTTGGTCCGCTTCCTCTCAACAATAGGAAGACATTTGACAAGTTGTTTTCCAAATCTTAGATAGTCTTGACTTTTCAAAATGTGCTATAGCTTCATGAGTAATCATGAAGCATGGATATTGTCAGTTAAATGCTCAATAATAGGTAGTGGAAATTGAAAAGTGATGGCAGTGGTGTGTTACCAGAGCCTCTGTAGTGGAAACCATTGTCTTTAGTTTATGAGTCATTCAACTTAAGGTTGAACAAAGCAGCTCTTTCCCCTAAACGTTCATATACACTAAAATAACTAACTTTATTTTTATATGGAAAATTGTGTCAGTAAAGGCAGCAATTTCAGGTGCATTTCATTTGGAACACTAGGAAAACAAAATTATTTTGTATTTTTAACTTCAGTGTTTTCTTTATCCATACTATATATTACACAGTATCAAAACTGTGTTTAAGTGAATCAGGTACTCAGTTTATCAACTGGACTCTGGACCAGAATTGAATCACAAGTTTCCAAGTTAACACTGTCTGGAGGTGCTATGTCTGTAGTGCTTTTAAATCAAAGAAAAAGATTTAAATCATTTTTTCTAGTAATACCTTTAGGCTTCAGAAGGAGCAGTCCCGAAAACAAATTGGTGGCTTAGTCATAGTTGTTTTCACTACAGGGTTTGAAAAGGAAAAAATAAAAATGGGAATTTCAGGCTATTAACATTTGAATTTGCAACAAAACTTATCATTGGGCTGTAAAACCGTTGTAACCTGTATGGCAAAGTGAAGACTGAAATTATCTCAGAATTAGAGCGTGTGCTTTTTATTGGTTTTTTACTTTTTCATAGCTGGAAGGGCACAATGTCTTCTCCAATCTGAGCTCCAGTGAATATGAGCAAGTACTTGAGATCATCCGGAAAGCCATCATCGCCACAGACCTTGCCCTGTATTTCGGAAACAGGAAACAGCTTGAAGAGCTGCATCAGACAGGAGCATTAAACCTTAAGAACCAAACACACAGGTAAAGCAGCAAGCCAGAAGTAGATCCCAATGGCATTAGTCTGGAAAGAGAAACCTCTTTTTTTTTTTAAATAATTATCTCTGAATGGTAATTTTCTTACATATGTGATCTCTCAGACCAGCAATGTGTAAAATTCCACATATGTAACAGTAATTCCCATTGCTTTATATTCACATTGACCCTTACATGGCCGATGACTCCTCTGTCTTAACTTAGGGGAAGTGCACTTTGCCATTTATCGATTGATTATACTGTGTATTTGTGTATTTCCTCTGGTATATTTGTCTGTTGGTACAGTTTTAATGATTGCTATCACACCAGCAGGCAAGTTAGCAAGCTCTATGCTTTTTCCCATGGAATAGGCATTATTAACAAAGATGCAGGTGTCCCTAAGGGCCATCTTAATTTCTCCATTGGGTGAAAATATGTGAATTTAAATTCAATTGCTGGTTTTCTTTATAAAACTTAGATTCACAAACCATAGATTTGTGCTATAAAATTGATTAAATAGGATTTTTTCTGTGTGTGGCTTATTCTAAAAATGATTTTAATACCAGTGATGTTCAGTTACTCTGTGAACAGGTTTGTCAGCATATAGGACTGAGTCACACAATGGATTCTTGTTCTGTCAGGATTTGAATTCATTCCAACAAAGCAATGACAGTATCTGAGAGAGACTCAGAAGTAGTCTTTCCTCTCTTTTGGAGTGTGTTTTCCTCTCTCTTTAAAGAACAGAAATAAATACAACAATAAGATTTCTTTTTATAGACTTGTACTGTATTTTCAGAAAATTATGGAGGGGCATGTGAGTGTTTTAACAGGCAGGCACTCTGTGCCCTTGTCAATGTGCGTGATTGTGTAGAAGATGGTCAATGAACTCTGGTTTGCAGACAGTGTAGGGAATACAACGAGGAATACAGTATAGAGTCTGTGCCATGCCTTTCCAATGAATCATAAACAAATGAGGAAGAAACAAGCTAGGTGGGAGAAAATTTGTAGTGTATATACATTGCTGCTGATTAAATGGAGGAAGGGCAAATGAAAACTTAGTGGAGTGATCATTAATTCTTTACCAAATTTACAATTTAATGTTATTTTATTTTATTTTATTTTATTTTAGAGATAGAGTGATTGGACTGATGATGACAGCTTGTGATCTGTGTTCTGTGACAAAGTTGTGGCCAGTTACCAGACTGACAGCCAACGATATATATGCGGAGTTCTGGGCTGAGGTATGTGTGATTCTTTTGTTTACTCTCCTTAGAAATGGAAGCATCCAGGTAGGAAAAACCCAACTATGAATATTTTTCAATCAATGTCTTGGTGTGCTTGTTTTAAAGAGTTCATTAGTGCATGCGTGTGTTTGTTGCTTACTCTGAAGCTATTTAAAGATCTGAGTTAACTATCTAAATTCAGGCAATGGTTTTTTTCTCTCTGTTCAAGATAATGTAGAAAGTATGTCCTAACATAAAGTGACCAAGCAACAGAACATAGAAGTAGTCACTAACTGTAGTTAATTGTAGAAATGCAAAATATGAAACCAGCTGACCTTGAAACATAAAGCTATAGTGTGAGTACAGAAAATGCTAAAGAAAATATGACAAACATTAAAGCTTTTCTGAGGCTCCTCTGTGAGCCAGCTCAACAACAGTGTCTCAGAGAGAGCTGGGTCTTCAATATATTGAAAGTTACTTGACAGTTAAGGTGTACTGAGAATTGAAACAAGGCACTGAACTGTAGTAATGTAATCATGTTCATAAATAAATATACAGTCTCTCACATGCCACATGCTGAGGAGTAAATATCCTAATTGTTTAATTTTTAAAGTGGAAGTGACTGCTCTGGGGATAAGGAATGAGTTCTGAGGTTTCATAGATTGGAGTTATGCAACTTTAGGAGATATGTTGTATTTTCAGAACTATTATTGAATGTGTGTACAGTAAAGTGTTTTTCTTTTCTGTTATGTGCCCTGTGGAATCTTGCAGTATTCAGTGGGCTTATTTCTGTTTTACTCAGGCATAAAATAGAAATCAGGCCCATGGAGTTGGTGTAGCATGCAAACAGTGTGGAGATTGTTATCCTGCCTGTTGCATGTTCATTCTGAAATTCCAGATGTGCACTTCTTGTGGGTGTATTTTCTATTCATATGTTCTTGTTCTCTTAATTATAAACAGCTCAGACTACAACAAAATATTTGAAAAATGCTGACTGTATAAACTCAAAGATGTAGTTCAGTACTCACTTTCTGAAATGCCTGCACTGGAAAGTGAGTGTTCTTATGAGTGATGTAATGGAGGTATAATGTTGACATGCCTCATTGATTACATACTCAACTTTTCTGCTATTAAGTGAACAGACTTTTCAATGAAAATCTTGTGAACTCAGTGGAGAAGGAAGGATCAAACTGATTTTCTATACTCACAAATTGCAAAGATGGAATTATGAACATAATTGCACCTGTCCAGATGTTAATTTTTTGTAATCCAAGGATGAATTAATAAAGGTAGATGTTGATATATTGCTATTTTATGCAGCAAATGTAATAGAATTTATTGACAGCAATTAAATTCTGTAATCGGTGTTTTATTGAATCCTCTTTTAAGAGGAGGTTGATTGAGGCGCAGTAGAAGTTGAATATATTGTGATCCAGCCAGGATGGCTGAGAGATCCAGCCACAGGTATAGAAAGATTAGATTGTGTTTCACTGCAGATATTGTTACCTAGTTGGGAAAAAGGTTACCTCTAGAAAAGTATATTTAACTATATTGAATGGTTATGTTACAAAAGTGTTGTGGTTTAACCCCAGCCAGCTGCCAGGCCCCACGCAGCCACTTTCTCACCCCCCCACAAGCAGGACTGAGGAGAGAATCAGAAGGGTAAAAGCTGGAAAACTCATGGGTTGAGATAAAGACAGTTTGATAGGGAAAGCAAAAGCTGCACACACAAGCAAAACAAAACAAGGAATTAATTCACTGCTTCCCGTGGGCAGGCAGGTGTTCAGCCATCTTCAGGACAGCAGGGCCCCAACACATGTAGAGGCTACTTGGGAAGACGAACACCATCACTGCAAATGTCCCCGCTATGTTCTTCTTCCCCTCACTTTATATGCAGAGCATGATGCCATATGGCCTGAAATGTCCCTTTGGTCAGTTGGGGTCACCTGTCCTGGCTGTGTCTCCTCCCAACCTCCCATTCACTCCCAACTCCCTCACCCATGTGACTGTAGGAAAAGCAGAAAAGGCCTTGGCTCTGTGCAAGCCCTGCTCAGCAATAACGAAATCATCTCAATATTATTCACCCTGTGCTCAGCACAAATCCAAAACACAGCCCCATACCAGCTACTGTGAAGAAAGTTAACTCTACCCCAGACAAACCCAGCATGATAAGTTACAAGCAGGATAAAATATTGCAGTTCTAAAAGTAGAATAGACTACTGCTTCTAATAACTATTTGCATTCATCATCTTAGTGCGTTGAGTGATGTAATCAGAGTGTTTTATAATATTTCTTCTTTGTGCAATCATTAACTAAGACAATAGCTCTAGAAGAGGTTGCAGGAATTTTGTGGTATGTCACAGTGATCTTTTTTCCCAAAGCCTGGTATAGCTAGTGTCTTCAAAGTTCTGCCTTCATATCACTCAGCATGAAGCTTTCCCAGACTGCTACAATTCAAGCAAAATAATATGTTGCTCATCAATTATATAGAATTACAAGCTTGTATAAATATGTCTGTTGTGATTTTTTGGTGAGATATGAGGCAATTGTTAAACCCTTTATGAAGTATTTTTTAAGAGACTTATAAACCAATTATATCTGTACTGCAAGGATGATACAAACTTCTTGGGTTAAAAAATGGCATCTTCTCACAGAAGCTTCTGGCATCTTCTCACACCCCCCTACCAAAACCTTGCCATGCAAACCCAATGCCTAAGGTTAGTCAATTGAAGATCGCTTTGGAATCTGATGTGGGCAATAGCCAAAAGCAGTCATTGCTGTAGTCACTGCAGTTGCCTGTGGTGTTTTGACAATGCAGTTGAGGCATAAGACTTGGAAAACTTCAATTTGTTACAGAAAGTAGCAAGCTACTTAGATATTTTTAAGAAGTAATCTTTTCAAGGTCTAGTGCTCAGAAATGTGTTTTAGCTGCTCTGCTGGTAATGGGTGGAATGTAAGGAGAGAGTTTTCTCTTGTACCTTACATACATCTGGTCTTTGGATACACTTTGTTTTTCCCAGTATTCCTCTCATGAATCTAGAGGGATAACATACTGAAAGAAAAGAAGGCTGTTTTAAAGGCAGCTTCTTCAAAGCAGCATGGTGAAAAGCACAAAATTTTTGACAAAGAGGGCACACTGTAAATTCATCTGGCTTACTCAGCTTTTGTTTGGATGGGTGAGTCGTGTTCTACTGGTCATTGTATTATGGTGCTTTAAACAGATATTTTGAAAGATGAGACTAGAATAGAACAGAATAGAATGATTTCTTTGTGTTTCAAAGCTGCTTTTTATTATGGAGACACACTTGAAAACAAGGAAAATGTGTGTGCATTGACAGAATCTGTTTACATTATGACTTAGGTGAATGTACAAAATGAGCCTCTCCTTAGGCATTTTTCTGAGACTGCATCAGAGTGATATCACATGTTATTTTAAATTCTGTATTTTTTGATTGACATAAAATAGAAGATGGAAATTAATTCAGGTCTCAGTAGTCTTGTTTTTGTTTTCTTAATCTCTCTCTCTCTCTCTACTTTTCTCCAGGGTGATGAAATGAAGAAAACAGGTATTCAACCTATTCCTATGATGGACAGAGATAAGAAAGATGAAGTCCCTCAGGGTCAGGTATGAACTCTGTCAGTAAAATAGTACATGTTTATACATAAAACATGTATGGAAAAACCATTTCATATATTAATGAATATTGCATTTGAAATTGGGTTATTCAGACTTCTGAATTCTATGTTCTGCATGCAACAATGTTATTTTTAAAGTGGTAGTGGAAAACTTGTTTTCAAATTTTTGCTTAAATGACAGTGTGCTCTTTGCTGTCATCACTTGTTCCTTTTTTTGTACTTGTAGCTCTAGCTAAGACCACAATCACCTTAAATTTTTACAGGTGTCAATAATGCTTTTTATCTTAGTAAGTGGTTGTTTCAGCCCTTAGCTAAAAGTTTTTTCTGTTTTATGGGTGAGCAGCTGGCTCATGGGTTGGGCACATAGGGTTGCAGTGAATGGGGTGACATCAGACTGGGGACCTGTCACTAGTGGGGCTCCAGAGGGCTCCATCTTCGGCCCTGTGCTCTTCAACGTCTTCATAAATGACTTGGATACAGGACTGGAAGGGACACAGAGCAAGTTCACAGAGGATACAAAACTGGGAGGAGCTGTTGACACCCTCAAGGGCAGGGAGGCCCTGCAGAGAGACCTCAACAAATCAGGGCAATCACCAACCGTATGAAGTTCAACAAGGGAAAGTGCCGGATTCTGCACCTGGGATGGGACAACCCTGGATGTGTGAACAGACTGAGGAATGGAATGCTGGAAGGCAGTGTGGAGGAAAGGGACCTGGGAGTCCCGGTCGATGGCAAGTTGAACATGAACCAGCAGTGCCCTGGCAGCCAGGAGGCCAACCCTGTCCTGGGGGGCATCAGGCACAGCATCACCAGCGGGGCAAGGGAGGGGATTGTCCTGCTCTGCTCTGCACTGGGGCAACCTCACCTTGAGTGCTGGGGGCAGTTTTGGGTGCCACAATATAAGAATGATATTAAAATATTAGAGAGTGTCCAAAGGAGGGTAAGAAAGATGGTGAAAAGCCTTGCGGGGAAGCCTCATGAAGGGCAGCTGAGGTCACTTGGTCTGTTCAGTCTGGAGAAGAGGAGACTGAGGGCAGATGTCATTGCAGTTGACAACTTCCTTGTTGGAGGGGCAGGCACTGAACTCTTCTCTGTGGTGACCAGTGACAGGACCTGAGGGAGTATCAGAGTAGGTTTAGGTTGGATATTGGGAGATGGTTCTTCACCCAGAACAGCTGGAACAGCTCCCCAGGGAAGTGGTCACAGCACCAGCCTGACAGAGTGTTTGGACAATGCTCTTGGTCAAATGGTGTGACTCTTGGGGATGGTGCTGTGCAGGGCCAGGAACTGGACTCGATGGTCCTTGTGTGTCCCTTCCAACTCATCTTATTCTTTGAGTCTGTTATTTTCGTTGAGCCAGAAGGTCTACATGTGACCATTTCTAACATCCCATTTTAGTTTTTTATAATTATGGAGTAATCTCCTTTTTCCATTGAAATAAAATAGATCCTCTTAAAAACAAGCAAACAAGAAGAAAAGAAAAACCACAAAACAAATAGGAAGAAAATGATGCAGTATGTGAAATAGTGTGGATGAACAGATATCCCATATGTATGTAGCCTTGCCTTCTCACCAGCTGCAGTTTCTTTCTGTTGGTTGCACTGTAAGTACTTCATCTCAGAGTGTAGGGTTCACAGCTCAGAAAATTTATATTATTTTTATTTAAAGTACACAGAGGACTTGGTTACATAGCAGTATGGGAGGAATCTTTGTACTGATGAAGACAAGAGTTTCTCTTCAGTTTCTGAATTAGGATCAAAGTTGGGACTGTTAAAAAAAGAGATATTACCAAATGCTTTGGTCATAGTGCAATACATAGTATTTCGCTAAAAGGCATTAAAAATTCTGCCCAAAAGAAGGGATCATAGTGCACTATTGTAACTGTCGTAAGAGTCTGGGATAAGTGAGTGATGCTGTAATGAATCTGAATGCAATCTGTCATCCTTGATAATATGTAAGTAGCATTTTCTAAAAATTTCTTTGTGTCATGACAACTCAGCTGTGACATCGTAGCCGTCATAGCCCCTAAGCCTGTATGAGTCAGATATCATTAAAAATGTGCTCATTTGGTGTTCTCTAAATATGATAATGGTAAAAATATATTATTGAACTGCATATCTGAGAAGCAACTGCAAACCGGTTATTGATCACAGTGCACACCATTCATAAATGTCAAAAGGCCCCAGCATTTTAAGTACTTTGAGCTGTGAAATGCATATCCTGGAGGACATCAGAAAATCCAGAATCTGACCGTATTTTGTGAATGCTGCACAACTTTCTTTTTTTAAAAAATAAAATCATCGCATGAATAATGTTTGCAAAAATGTCTCTAGTGTCTCCACCTACTCCCCTCCACTACTGACACCAATCAGGTAGATATATCCTGAACAAATAAAATGAATCAATTAAATAATAAAAGGTTCTGTAGAAAACTCTACCTGGAGGAGCCATATCAGTCATAAAAGAAAGGAGTGCAAGCAGCTTGTAATTACCAAGATTTCACTGTTGCTGCTTATTTTAAAGTATTTGGATATTAAAGGGACATGCAGAACTGTGAATAACTAATATAAGTAGTAATTAAGTAAAGAGCTTTGAGCTAGCTGGCTGTTAGATTCCAGTGTTGTAGTTTGGCAACGTCTATTTTTTTTTCATTCTTGTTTTTCACAGATTGGGTTCTACAATGCTGTAGCCATCCCATGTTATACCACCCTTGCACAGATCTTTCCTCCAACTGGGCCACTACTCCGAGCGTGCAGGTAAATAAGTGTGCATAGCTTGTAGGCTGGTCAAAGAAAACGCAACAGTGCTTGCAAGTTTGTCTGGAAAGAGAGACTTTTAATTTTAGAATTTGCATGAACATTAACAGGGATACACATCCCACATTAATTTATGCAGAAACCAAGAGGTGATAACTACTGTCTGGGACTATCCACTGTAGATCTACAGACACAGCTGATTAAAATGTGTTGGATGCCAAAAGCATTTAGAGAGAAACAGTTCAGTATTTAGGCATCCCTGTCTGCACTGGTTCAGTGCAATTTCCCTCTGTGTGTCCTTTTTACGTCAATGTGGTTCTCACAACAAAAATTTGCTAGTATTCTCTTTAATTTAAAAAATGTGGGTTTAGCATGTGGTTTTATTGCATGTCAGATTTTTTTTATTAAAATCGAGAAAAAGAAATATCCAGAAGATATTCAATAGTTGGGAGCATAAGGGTCGTAACTTTGGGGTGTAGAAGAGGCAAATGTAACTTTCTCCTATGACACAGTGGGTATGGAGCTTGGGTTGTTCTGGAAAAGAGGCAAGAATCCTTTATCTGTTGGCTGCTTCTGCACTTGAATGATGGTGAATTTCTTTGTTGGTAATTCTGTCCAGTGATTATATCCTGGGCCTTAGCAATGTTTCCTGACAAAAATTCTGTTGAAATTAGTGTATGCTTCATGGAAATGTTCTGGTTTCAGGTTAATCTGTATTTTCTAGAAAACCCCAGTTTTTTCATAAAATGCCAGCAACCTTTAATCACATTGAGTGATTAAAGGTCTGTTTTTCTATGCTCTCACTAGTACTCTCTCATATTTTTTGTTCTGTTGTGATCCTTAAATTCTATCTTACATTTAACTTTTTCTTTGTCCTGTATGGAGGAGCTACTTCCTCTCTCACTTTCTTGATCTTGTGGTCTAAATTATTTCTGTTAAGTAACAGACAAATGCCTTGAAATTAATGTAGTAGTTAGCAAAACAATTTCATTCACACACAAACACTCTTTCATATAGCTGGGAGAAGAATATGTAGGTCTGTGTCAGTGGTACAGAGGACTACCTTATGTAAAACAGTGAGTATCTAGGAGGCATCATTAATAGCTGCCTCTAAGGCACCTCTGCTGGGCATGGCTGTGCAACCCATAGATGGATATGCAAGGAATATTCAGGAGGATTAGCGTCTATACATCTGTAGTTATTACATTAATGGGGCTAGAGCTGGAATTTTGTTTAGTGTCTATGCTTTAAGAAGAGTAGGTAAAGACATGAGCAAACAAGAGAACATAAAGAAAGAGCTGAAAGAATGTTTTGAGATCTCAGTAGTGAGAGACTAAATAATGTATTTGATTTATCCAAGAAAATCATAGAATCTCAAAATGGTTTGGGTTGGTAGGAACTTAAACATCTTCTAGTTCAGTTTCCCCTCCATGGGAATGGACATCTTCCACTAGAACGGGGCCCAGATCTCCATCCAACCTGGCCTTGAACACTTCCAGGGATGTGGCATCTGTAGCTTCTCTGGGAAACTTGTTCCAGTACCTCACCACCCTCACAGTAAAGACTTGATCAAAATCAAGTTGTTATTCCACTTAATGGAAACCGGGGCTTAGAGAGGCTAGGTTGAGTGCTTAAGACTGCACAGTATTTTTCACAGGAGCAGCAATCTGGGAGGACATATATCTTTTGATTTCTGGCCACATGGATATCCCAGTGAGGCTTATTTGCAAAAGTGGCCTGTTTTAGTCAGTGGTTCATCTTTTGAAACTCAGATGAGGATATTTAAAGTTGAATTGTGGATATCAAACACCCACATAAGTACGTGCTCTAGATAAAGGTTGTCCCTAATTCTGAAGATCAAGCGTTTCAAGCATGAACATCTTTTCAAGAGATGGTTTCTCTGTAGAAGGTGTGATGTCTGAAGTAAAATCAATCAGATTCCTGGCAGAGATAATATGATTTTTTTCTATTCCAGAAATTATGTTTGTTGCTTGTAATTCAAACTGTCGTAATGATACTTCTGAAAGTTGCACTGGCACAGTCTCCACACTGGATAGAGCTCTGTCCAGACAGCTCCCTGTCTTGCTGTTGTGTATCCTTTAATTTAGATTGTGCAGAACTGGAGTGGAGATGTGTAGATAAAGTCTCTGCAGGACTAAAAACCTTCTTGAAAATCCAAACCCTGGCAAAAAGTCTTCTGAAGAGTAGTTTGGTAGTTTTATCTTAACCTTGAAATTACCCTCTGCTTTGTCTTTGAAGAGACTGAAGAGGAAGTTTGAGGGTTAAGACTTGGAGATGGAGAATAGGAAATCAGAATACAGACATAACTTCAGGTGCCCAGTTAGAAAAAAATGATGTTATTGCAGGGTCTAGAGTATTTCAAATGGCTGATTTTGCACTACACTTTTGTTTTACCCTTATTTTTGATAGGTAACTGTTATTTGGTGTCATCAGAGGCAGCCTTATTCTTGTTTGGTGTTTCCTTAGTTGCTGACTGAACCAATTTTTGATATCACCCCTTCACTAGCAATGCTCATCCTTGGAACACAATATTTAAGCTGCTGTGTCCTTGAGTTCTTTGAAGCTCAGACACCAGCTGCAAATAATAGCAGCAAAAGCAGCCAAGGCAGCATGTCAGCATCAAGGTATTTATTTTTAGAGCATCTGGGCATTTCCTCCAGACAGTAGGAGCCAGGGCTTCATTTGGAGCTCAAAGGCAAATGAATCGTATTATCTGTACCTTACAAAAAAATAAAATAAAATATCCAACACTGATTTCCCTGAAGTAAGGTAGCAGCTAACAGTCTAGAAGGTTTTATTGTCTGGTAATTTATTCCACATTTTTAAATGCTTTCTTGTCATTCTGTGTAGATCAAAACTATTAGCCACCTGTGTTACAGTGCTCAGAATAAGTCTTACATAAGTTTTGTAGCCCATGTACTCAGTAGGCCTACCAAAGTATAAATATATGGTAGTGTATTTATTTGGAAGATGAAGTAATTTTTTTTTTTCCTTTATTTCAGAGCAAATAATTTAAAACTATTTTCCTTACGCTTTTGGGTCTCTCAATTCTTGCTGAAATTGATATAATTTTAAAATTATTTGGCTGCAATTCTCATTATTTTCCCAGTTCCGGGAAGGAGACAGAACTAGAGATGCTCCGTTTTTTCTGATCCTTAGTGCATGATTGTATTCACTGAGGTTCAATGCTGTATTAATGCTGGCTTCATAACTTCCAGTTGGCCTAAAGCACTGGCAGGGCATTTTCCTGCAGAAAATGGTGTAGGTGTTATCCTAGAGGGCACCAGGTTTCTTTGGTAGATTCCATCAGATCCTGTCTTCCACAATCCCCAGAAAATGCAACATTTTCTCTTCTTACCTGTACACTGTGCTTTCAGATCAATATTTGCTGGTTTAGCCAATGTTTTGGCAAGGCTGCGACAAAAAAATCAGAAGAGCTCTGCAACATAAATTATGATCTAATATCATGGTATGACACATATCATGGGAGACATTTTAGTACTGTTGCCATCCTGTTTGTTTACTGAAGGCATCTAAGAACTGTTGTTTTAGTAACTAGAGATCTGACAGTATGAAAATGAAACAGTTGGGTTTGCTCTCTTTCTCTCTGTGTTTGAAGACTGAATGCTGAGATTTGGCCACAGGTTGCAATTATGGTTCACTATTGCATATAGACTTTCCAGTCACTAGAGTGGTACTGGTGTACAGCAAGTAAGACTGTGGGTTTGTGCCCCCTTCAGATCATTAGAACATTGCCAGCTTAATTTCTCCTCATTTTATGGCCTATGAACTGAATTTTGAATTTAGGGGTTGGCCAGGCTGTGAGACACTAAAAGAAATTTATGTCTAAAGGTGTACCCTTTAAATCTAGTAGAGTGATAATATGATTACCACAATAGTAATTGAAAATTGATACTATGATATCGGCATCCAACATTTTATATACTGTCAGGCAGCCCATGTGTAGGAGTTTCAGAAAGCTTCATGTGCTCCTGTGGTTTCCAATGAGGGAAGCTTCCTGGCAAAAGTCCTGATTTCTCTGCTGGTTTTGAAAAGGGCTGAAGTAAAATCTGCTGTGGTAAAATTTCTGAAGTCCAAAGTGTGAAAGGTTGCTTGTCTCTGGAGTGCTGTTTCAAAGTCTCTGCAGACACGTCTCTCTTGGGTCGCAGCTGGGCTTTCCTGCAGCCCTGAGGGCTATAAATTTGTCACAGAAGCAGGTGGGAGCCTCTAGCTTCAGGGCTTGCCTTGGGGAAGGAAGGTGTCCTGTAGGCTAATTCAGAGTTAACATGGATATGAGTCAGACAGAAATACAGATTGGGATAACTGAAGTTGAAGGCTAAAATAATGTATAGATGATAAAAGCTTGATGACATACAGGTACTAATATAAATATACTTACATAAATATAAATCTCAAAGTACAGCAGACATTATTGTGAGGAAGAAATAAATCCCAGTAAACTTCTGAACAGTGTCTTACCTTCGACTTTTTTACAACTCCAGGGACAATCTCAACCAATGGGAGAAAGTAACGAGAGGTGAGGAAGCCTCTATATGGATTTCTTCTCAATCCCTTGCTCCTGGGACCTCAGATTCTCTTCCTGTGAAGATTGATGACTGAACAGCAGCAACATATTGCTTTAACCTGAAAAGCACCCCTTCTTGTTTTGGGGTTTGTTTTTTTTTGTTTTGTTTCATTTTTATTTGAAAAAAAAAAAAAAAAAAGGAAAAAGAAAAGCTGCAAAATGCTAACTAAGAAGTAGACCTGCCTGGGAAGGTAACACCCATGGAGTTACCTCAGCTAAGTGACTCCAGCAGCCAATCTCCCGACCTACACCAGTGACGCAACGTAAACAGAGGGAAAGTGACAACCCAGATGTTTTGGAGTCAGCTATCAAAAGAGAACTTACATCTTGTGAATATAAAAGACTGGCCTTATCTCATGGGCTACATTGCTGAGGCCTTAATTTAAAACTGATGGGGGTGGGGGGAATCTTATGGGGTACTTCTAAATTGTATCTTTCTAGTAAGGGTTTCAATGGTACTTTTATTATACCGTACTGTGGCTGGCTTTAACACCAGTGTCACTTGGGAGTTCTTGGCTATAAATAGAACAATATACCCATTGCTATTGTGAATGTTTATGTGTGATCTACTTGTAATCAGTTTGAACTCCAGCAGAATCCTTGGAGACTATAATTTATGCTTAGGTTACAGTGAATTCTCTTGCTGCAAACTAAAGGAAAACGAACATTCAGGTTAAAGTTTTAAAGTACTTCATTAAGCATCATGATGCCAATTGTCTGTCACTCACAAGGGAAATGTTGATAGAACTAGTGATGGTGCTTTGTTCTTTAGGATGTTTTTTTAAACCAAGAAAACTCCTTCCTTAAAACACTGGAAGTACTGGATAATTATCTCCAATATGAGAGGGAGTTTCAGGTTGGAGTTTTTGTGTCCATAGTGACAGAAATAGTGGACTAAAAATTAAATGTGACAGCAAAGATTTCCTTGCCTAGCTCACAATTAAGTAAAGTCATCATTTTTATTTCTACCTACTGAGCTGTATTTTAAAAGGTATTAGAGGCATACCTGAAGTATGCTATCTGCTGGGAACAAAAGCCTTGTCAGAAAAGTCAGGTGTGATAAGAGAGATTGTGGTACCATCACAATAAATCAAAAATGTGTTTGTATTGACTAGCTTTTGTGTTGCACAGTAACACTGCATGTCTTCTACTGCTTTTTCCCCCCATCCCAAGGTGAGTGAAATTAGGAAACTTCTCCATTTGTCTGTTTGTTTTTTCCCCTAGTTAGCGAAATTTCCAAGTTTAGAAATGCCTTTCTTAGTGAAAGAATAGCTGACTGAAGAAAAGTACACTAAATGGTGTGTTTACAGTTCTGTGCTGACTTAGGCCTCAGCCTTACAAACTTATGCACAGACTTACATGTGATGCCACTCTTAAATTTAGTGCAATTGTACAGAGTATGTTTCACAACACTTAATTTGCCTTTGTCTTTCTCTTAAAAATAATGAGAAGAAAAGTCTTCATAGTGATCCACACAGTAGGTGAAAACACAGTCTTTGCATACCTTTCACATACAGCCTATACTGCATTATGTGCTTTTTCACAGATAATGCACTCTTGTAGAGATTCCGTGATAACATGGCCATTGTGTAAGTGCAACGAGTAATGGTAGTGACCTAAAGACAGAACACAGGTTCTCTTTTTCCATCTCCTGTCTTTTGGGCTCTATTTCTCTAACAGGCATGCCAGCTTTTGGGTTCCATGTGAACAACTTGGCCTCTTGAGTTTTGCCTTCTGTTATGGTCGAGCACATGCCAGTATCTGTATATGTGTACAGTACGTGATCCGTAGTCGCATAATGTATAAATGCACCTAAGCCTTTGCTGTACATAGAGATTCCATGGGCTGAGAATTCAATATGAAGTTATCTTATTTGTATGATGCATGTTTACTTAGCAACAGCCCCATCATTTTTTTCAGTTTCCCTTACCCATTCTAAGTGCAGAAATTCTTTGGTAATCACAGCAAACTGGTTTGGAATTGAAGAAGAAGGAAAAAAAAACCAAAAAACCATGGCACAAAACAATTACACCAAAGTTGAATGAATAATATCTCATGCTGTGTCCTTTACTTTCCTCCTTAGCCATTCTGTTTCAGCTAAGTAATGCAGATGCAACCTTTCATCCACTAAGTACTTGAGACAGAATCCACTGTTCCTAATTTACATGGAAATTATCTAAATCTATGGTGACTACAAAAATGTTTTTGAAATTCAGATACCCCAACAACTGGATGGAATGTTTTCCTTTCCTTCGTGGGCTAAGTATATTTGCTTAAGCATATTTGCTTTAAATATATTTGCCATTATTTTCCCTTTTTGTTTCCTCTCCATTTAAAAATGCTGATCTTAAAAGCATTGCAAAAGTATTCCTTATCACACTATGTCTGTGTGTATGGAAAGCTTTTCATTCATCTTTTACTCATGGACAGTAAAGGTAACTTCACTATTTCTGCTTCCCACCATTAAAAATATTTGGCAGTATCACACACAATGTTATGTCTTGAAGTTTATAAGTACTGATAGAGAGCATGTTTCCCTGGAAAATTTGTCAAATTGGCAATAAGTTGTTCTATTAATGTCTCACGTGAATCAGCTACTGTTTCTAATATAGAACTATCCAAACCACTTAAAATATATGTTTGCTATAGTATAATGTCTATTAGAATTTTTAAAAATTGGCTCCAGTGGCTGTGGTTTGGTTTGATTTCCTGGTGTGTAAGAGGAGAAAGGTCATAACAAAATGCTACTGCTTGTTAAGACCTAGACCAACAAAAATAGTCATGACAAGCTGGGTTTTTTTAAGCAAATATAATCTGTCTTAGCATTTACAGAGCACAGATTTGTATGTGTAAATATTTCGTAGAAAAAGATTTGTGCCTGCACTTCCAAAGTCAAACCCATCAAAAATTAGAACTTTGGAGCTGCATTTGAATTTAATGACTCAAAGACATGTTGAGATTTAATTGTTTAAAGTTCTGTACTTGAACTCACAATCGTGTAAGCCACCTAGGTTTGTATGACATCTGACTCATTAAGTTAAATTGTCAAAAGTCATTCCTCTTTCCTCCTTGCATTTTTATCCCACTAAAACTGATCTTGCCCAAAAGAATGTATAAAAACCTTGACAGATCTTTCCTTTCCTTGAAGTGTTAGATTTTATATTCCTAGAACTGCATTTGTCTTGATAATAATTCCAGCTGCTTTTCCCTCCTATGTCTAGTGAAGGTAAAAGCACTGTTTGAAGTTGTAACTGAGCATTTGTAATGTATTATGAAATGGTGCCTGAAAGGTATGCACTAAGTGAGAAAAATAGTTGACATAGCATGATACTCATCTGAGATGTTGCATATTTTATTACAGCATGAAAAATTCCATTGTTACAATTAATCTATGAATCTATGAATTTTGCATGGTTTTGCAACATTCTACTGTAATGGTTCAACTCATGGCAGTAATTTTTTCTATAAGTGACCATTAGAGAAATGAAATAGGGTTTTTTTAGGGGGAGTATATGATCAAGCATGTTAAATTGGAGGGGACATGCAGAGTGGAATTCATCTTTTTATGTGGCACAGATTTCTTTCCTGTGTTTAAACTTAAAACAGTGGGATCAGTTTGCTGTGACTGCACTTAGAGCATTTAGTGTTAAAATTGTAGGAGTAGCAAAAAGCACTATTCATGTTAAAAAATAGAGATTGTTAGATGCTCAAATCAATCATGACCCTCTTGAAATAATGCATTTGCCTCAAACACTGTGATATTGGACCAGTTCTGTGAAGTGGAACAATTAATTTATTCATTCTAAACACAAAAAAGGCTTTCTGCATACTACTGCAAAGGAAGTTCATGTTCAAACTTTAGGTTATATATCCCAATCTAGCAAAGGCACATCATAACTTTTGTTTGCTTTCTGACCAAAAACTGTGCTCGATTGTAATACGGGTGTATACTCTGTCAAAAAAAACCTAAAATAACGGACTGCTTTCTAGGGTAGATCAAACTGATTTGTAGAGTAGTTTCATAAATATTCCAAATTCAGGTTGGGCTGTTATGTGAAGAAGAAAGAACTTCAAGGTAACAACATTCAACTTTACTACATTTAGTGAGCTGAAAATTTTGTTTTATATATATATATATTTACACACACATATATATATATATGATACATATAAACTATCTTTGTAAAAAAATATGCAAGTGCAATAATTTAAAGAGGTCTTAACTTTGCATTTATAAATTATAAATACTGTACATGGTGTGTAATTTTTTTCATGTATTCATTTGCAGTCTTTGTATTTAAAAAACAAACCTAAACCTTTACTATTACGTTTGTACAATAGAACAGTAAGCATTTATTATGATATAGTTAAGTTGTAAATAAATTCACAAACCAAACAGCCAGTACATATGCATATATGGGTGTCCTATTGTGAAACCTGTTTTTGCTTTTACTGCTGGCTTTAGCACAGCAAGACGACTTCTGTGGATATGTAATTATACATATAAATATATGTATGATACATAAAATATATTTAGAAATGTTCATAATTTTAATGGATATATCTATACATATACTTTGGTGTGAATATTACTGAATACAGAGTTTTTTAATATTATTTTTCATGTTTATTTTTGCTATTATTGGGAGTGCAAGTGAGGGATGGGAATGTGTGTTTATATATGTGTGTTTATACCACAAGTAAACTGCAGCACAAAGTGATTCAAAACATAAAATGCCTTTTGAATAGGCAGTGTTTTTTGTTCCCTGTATTTGCAGTTTACTGCTCATGGTATCTTTTCCCAACATAAGATTTTTTTCGATGTGGTTTTATCACCTATTGCGAGTTCACATTGTCACAAGCTGCAGAGGGATCTCCTTTTCTGTTTGCCCTCCTGCTGCCAGAGAGCTTACCTCGTTGTTGACAGATAATTTCCACACAGATCCTTGCTTTGCGACTGTCTAATGTCAGTGCAGCTGATACAGAATCATTTGCTACCTTTGGGAATTGTTGAGATACATGCTGAATTGCAAAAAAATAATCCTGCACCCAAATTTGTAAGGTCTAGTCCAAAGCAATGTAGGACTTTAACAGCTGCCAATACCCTGAAAATTCAAGGTAAGTTCATAGAACTGTAAAGCAAAATTCTGAACACATTAAAAATGAAATTAAAAAATAGCTTTAAGAAAAAAAAGCCAAAAACACAAGGAAAAATAATTGTGTGTATTTCTTCACCTAATACATACTCTTGTGACCAGCCTTTCCTCTGTTTGCTGCAAGGGCCAACTTTTGGTTTTTTTTGTGAGAGAGAAACTGCACTGACATTTAATGCATTTTTTAGTGTTTGTTCATTAAATTTAAGACTTTCTGAATTATGTTGAGGGAAAGGCAATAGAAGACTACTGTTTCTCTAAATACGATTAATGTAGTACTTTCCACCTGTTTCTGTATTGTTGCCAAAGACCTATAGGCTGAGGTCAATTAATGACTTTCTGGACAAGATTTTAAAATTGGTGGCAGTCAATCACATGCCTTTTTGTATTTTTCTGCTTGTGCAGACTTAGCTCTTGTAGTACAGCACAGTGCTTTGCCATTGATGGTCACTGTCCATTTGATGTGCTTTCCTTAACATTTTTAGCCCTTTGACATTGAAGAACATAATCAGAAACTTACAAAAATCAAGCCTGGGTATATTCCCTTGCAGATAACAGAAAATATAAATGTAAAAACACCTTAACGTAAGCTCATTGATGTTTGTGGAGGAAATGAGTATTGCTGTTGGTTTTGAGGAACTTTGAATTTGTCTTACTTGAAAGTATCAAAGCGCTCTGGGACAGAAATAGCAATGGCTTACACCTGCTCAACAAGTATTGGAGATTACTTTGTTGTACTTACTTTGCTGAAGACAAAGCTAAGGAGAAGTTCCCCGTCCTCAATCCGTAGTCCGTCTTCCTGAGGTTAGGGAGAAAAGTTTTTTGCAGTGTGTTTCAGTAGTGCTCTGGAAGAGCTACCTGTACCATGGAAGCTGCTCACAAAGATGAAGATCTTTGGGTCAAGAATGAGTTACAGAGAAATGCATCAGAAGGTAGCTTGTGTGTGCATTATACCTGTTGTTTAAAAGCCTAAAAGAAAGGAGAAATTGGAAACTCAAGAAATATGAAAAGAATGAATTATAGCAGGTAAAGTTTTTCGTTCTTTTTTTTTGGTTTTGTGTTTTTTTTTTTGTTTGTTTGTTTTTTGTTTGTTTGTTTTTTTGTAACATTGCTTGCAGGACTAAATGATTTTCACCATATCATCTGTTAACATGCAGCTGGCATTAATAGTTTTTTTTTTACATCATTGTAAACCCTATGAATACAGGTGAGAATATGCTTGCAGTGTTACTTCTGTTCCTTTAGCTGTATTTCTGCTGCTTTTAGAAGTGACATCAGCTGTTAATAAACACTACTTAATAAGCACATTGGAAATGAAAAAAATAGGGCTTGTAAAAAAAAAAAAGAAAAGAAAAAACCCAAAAGCAAATAAAATAAAAGAAAGAAGAAAAAAACAGAACAAAAACCTTTCAGAAGTACCTAAGAGTCAGTAGCTGTCAGAAGCCTCTGAAAATTTTGCCATCAATGTAAGTAGCAGTAGTGAATGTGGTACAGTGATGAATATGGGTAGTTTTGATGAACAAGTTCATCATAAAGAACAGAAGTGGTATGATCAGTAATGTTAATTTCCAGCTAGTGAAGTCCAGGTTTGTTTTCTGCTACTGTCTTGTGGAAAGAAAAGCATATTCCATATCAGGTGTATTTTACATCTCGAGACAAAAAGAAAGCCACATTGCTGAAAAAATGTAGTTTCTCATGTAAGTAATGTGGGGAAAAGGCCAGCAAGATGTGGTTTTCTTAACATGAAAATGTACTGATGCTGGAAGAGAAGAATAGTTACAGTTCATTTGGAAAGACAGTGGACATCTGTTACAATGCTACTTATGGACTTGAAAGAACAAAGTTGTTCTGTGACAGATTTTCATTATAACCTTGTGCAACTTGCCAGACACTGGATGGTTTAGCGTTTTTTTCAGTTTAAACACTCCAAACACTTTCTTTTTTTGTGTGTTATGCATGTTGGAAAATACTCCTGGTTACGTGCAGTCTAGAATTCAAAATATATGTAGAAAAAGATATTTACTTTCTTGTCAGATGAGGACAAATATCACAGGGCTGTGATGCCCTCAGGTGTGCTGCTGATGAGTACCTCCTTCTCCATTTTCTCTGGATGTGAGGGGAAGATTAAGAAATCACACTGAGGGGTTTCAAGCTTGCATTTATGGTCGCGCCTTTGAGCTGCTGCAGTGACATATAATCTTTGAAAAACTCAAACTCCTGTAACTAAACACTGTAGCAGATTTTGTTTTAAATTTTTACTGACTTCTACATAAGTGCCAATGGCAAATTGGTTTGGGTACCACACCTGTGTAGTTCCTGTTCTGCAGCCATTTTGCAGGTCCTGTTCCAGGGCTGCTGGGAGTGGTATAAGTAATACTTTGGATCCTTTAAACTGTCTCAATCAGCTCCAGTCATCAGACAACTTCCTATTTTGGACTCAGTATCTGCCCAGGTGGATCTGGGTCTATCTTCTGTGCAGCTCTCAGTGTTTTTCATGGTGAGTTATGAAATATATTAGAACATTCTATAGTCTCATACAGAGCTGTGCTGCAGTATACACTCTTTCTTTCAAAGTTACAAAGTTTTCAAAGCCACAGCACTCGTAAAGGTTCTAGGTACTCTAGAATCACAAGTATGGTAAAACTAGTTTTGGAGGAATACATGCTGGTTTCTCATGGTGTTTTTTTGTTGGAATGTGTATAAAATAATACACAAAAGTTTAGGATATGTTACTTTTGGAAGCTGTCTTTCATGACTCTTTCATGCATAATACAGAAAAATGTTCTCTGAAGTCCCTCTTCCTGTCTCCAGCAGAGCAGTGCCATCAGTGCCAGCTATCTTTTACTGGTGACATACCAGAAGCATTAGTCTAATAAGTGTCTGGTCCTTCAAAAGAACCTAAGGAACTTATAAGACCTTTTACCAATTTCTTAAATTTAATTGATCCTGTGTAGCCTGTGTCATAGATGAAGCCATTTGTGTATCTTATTCCTTTTGCTGCTGGCTTTTAGTCACAGTAAAACAGAGTTTGCAGGACTTGCTTGAGCTTCCATTTTGTTTGAGATCTAACCTCCATCTGACAAAACACTTCTGACATAGATATTTCCCCTCCCCAGGAATACTGATGATATGGGAAATGCTGTAGCAGACATTCACATGGTAAACAGGAAAGATTTTTTTCGCATTCTTTCAACTGGAACGTGTACCAAGAGAGGATCTGTATCATCATTTGCAGTCAAGTCAGTCAGTATAAAACGTACCATGGGAAAACTGGAGTGGAACATTATTCCTTTTGCAGATGTGGGAAGGCTTTTTTGTCAATGACTTATCAGTAACTCTTTTTCTGCATCTTAGTAGCAACTCTGTATTTTAAACAAGAGAATCCTGTGACTGAGAATGCTATAATTTAATGTTTATGCTGCTGCAGTCAAGGCTAATGTGGTTGATACAGCCTGGAATTGTCTATTCTATGAACTTTACAGGGTAGGCTGATGGCTGTAACCCGTTTTCTTTCCTTCCATAAGTGACATTACTGCCATTTTTGTCCTGAATTGAGGGGAATACTGGGAACTTCAGCAGAGAGAGAGGATGGGCTGGAACAGACGAAATTATTTTCCTTCCTAGAGCTTTTCTCATCAAGTTTTCATGGAGATGAACTGGTTGGGAATATCAGTTTCACTCGTGCTACTTTCACCTCGAAAAAAAAAGTAAAATAAGTAGAGTATGTAACGTTCTGTAATAAGTTTAGAAATAATTAGAAACCAAATATGAGCTGTGGAATTCTCCACGGTACCCTACAGGGTTAGATCAAATTTTTCACATGCTTTTTTCTGTGCATGTACATAAAAGCAACTATTTTTAAAATGCATGGTTTTCCCACAGCCTGTGTGGTTCTTCAGCACTATACCCACATGGCAATCACTATCTGTTTAAAACACAAGTGACCTAGGAGAAAAATGTAACATGCTCTAATTCCAACATTCCAAGAAAGGATGAGAGGGAAATGCTTGTGAAAATTCCACTAGAGAATGATATTTTGAAAAAAAAACCCACACTTTTTTTACTCTGAGGATAGTTGCATTTAACTTGATAATAATCTGCCTGGATGCTTCTTCTACAGATTATATAGACTCCAAATAGGTATTATGATTGTTGGAAATAATAGAACCTCAATATTTTTTGTCAGCAGCAGGCTGAGAATACACAGAAATGTACTTCCTAAATAAATGATGAAAAATAACTTACAAAAGGAAAACAGTGATGTTTTAAGATGCTGAGAAATAACTTTTCCAAGGATTTTTAGCATGTGACTGATCCCCAGCTTGCTGAAAATTGTGTGTTTGCAGAGCTGGGAGAGCTTAAAAAAGCTGCAGTCACTTTTCTCTCTTGTAGTCACATACAGCTGTGACTGTGAGGGATCTCACCTGGAAATTACTCTGCACTTCACTGCCACTGCACTAATAGGATCAGAGGGTGCTCTGTGAGTCCTCTCTTTGTGACAAAGGTAAGTAGCACTGGGAAGGTCATCTCTGCCACTCACCAAAGCCACAAGCAAGTAGACACAACCAAACTAACTATATCGCTGGACAGAAAAGTCTTTGAGACAGGAGACCATGATCATAATTTCTGCTGCTCCCAGCATTATTAACTGGTGGAATCCACAGCAGCGGAGCTGATGTGAAATCCTGCCCAAAGGGCCTGAGGCTGCACTGTGTTCCCAAACAGGTATTCCTCTGATCACAGGGGTGAATAAGCCCAGCTTCCTATTGATGTGCATTATTGTCCTTAGATTTTAAAAATTAAAGCTATCTTTACATGTGATTTTTAAATGCTCCCCTGTTCTCTATTACAATTCATCTCTTGCTGTGCTTTGGCTATGATACACAGACTCACATATTGTGTAGAAGCTGGCTGACAGAATGAATATTATGGGGTGGACCCCAGTCCTTTCCCTAAACAGCCAGTTCTTTTATCAAATATGGAACTTTGTAATTTATGAGACTGTTCTCTGAAGTTTGAATGAAATCAGCCAATACATTCAAAAATTTATGGGAGGAGAATGAAGGTGCCAGGGAGTGGGAGGTCTAGTGTGATGTTGCTGAAAAGCCACCCAAGATACCACACTGTGCCTTACAGTTCAAACTTTGACTTTTGAACTACGGTAAAACAATAAGATCTCTTGAAGCCCCACATACTGTATGAATGCTGGGAAACTTTTGCTTTTGCCATTCCTAATACACAAACTAAATACTGCAACTTGCCAGCAGTTTCTCAGAACAAGTTTGGGCACTTTGTTTTCCTCTGTTTAAGATGCATTGTGTAGAGACACTTTACCTCTATCTGCAGTGGGAGCAATGCTTCCTAACAGACAAGTCTGGCTTTCAGGACCTTGGACTATATACAGGTTATGTTTCTAGGACTGTTGAGCTTTGACAGGATACCCTTCCTTTTCGGACGAAGGTGAAAGAGCAGAGGAGGCTGCTGTTCTGCTAAGTTCTTTATTTCATAGTCTCACAGTTTTCTGAAGGCAGAGTTTGAAGGGGTTACATGATAAGGTCAAGCAGTAACAGCAGCAGCAACAGGCAAAACAGCAAGGTAGATAACAGCTTTTTCTTCTTTTCTAGACTTACAGAAGTGTGGATTATATTTGTTAATTGACCAATGAAATTAACACACTATTCTAGTTTTTCTTGTCTTAACCTATCCTGGTCCAATTCTAATAGTCGTAAATCTTACACAAGTATTACATAGGTATTACACAGATTTGCATATATAGTTTCTATCAGCTCTTATTGTTTATGTGAACACTCTATCGAAAAAATGTGAACAGTATAGTTCCATCTATATTTTGTCTAAAGTAAAGAAATTCTGTGAAAAGTAACTCTGCTGCAGTAAGAACTGTGTTTAAGGTCTCTGCTGCAGCTTTTCAATGTTTAAAACACTAAGTATACACTTCTACTATAAGTTAAAAATTTCACTTTGGTGTGACTTCATGTATCTCAGCTTGTCCAAAGGTATTAATTCAACTCCCGTGCTTTGGCTTTCCTCTGGACCTGAGTCCAGAGGAGCTTTCACTCCAACATGGGACGAAAGTGTGAGTAGCAAACTGGGATGGACACAAACAGCTGCATAGCAGGTATTTAAAAACTATCTTAAGTTTTGACTTGTTAAAAAATTCTGATTTTTTTTAAGGATTTAAGTTTAGAAATTCTCTTAAATCTAATCTGGAGCTTGGTGCTGGTGATGACATGAGCCTTCCCTGTGATACTGATGAGACTGGATGCTGTGACTGTTGAATAGCTGAACTCTGGTGCTGTTCTCAGATTCTGTAAACACTTTTTGATGGGTGGGTTTTATTTACGGGCTCTATTTTTTCCTTTGTATAAAGCCTGCCCTGCACAGCAATCAGTTTTGAATTATCCCAGTTCGATGGTGAACCTCCCTCACTCATCTTTGTGCTGTTTTCCCTCTGCAGCCTAGAGCTTTAGCTCTGTCATGGTATGTGTGAGAACATTTGGGCTGGATTCTGGCTGTGTTCATGAGGGCTTTCACAGAAGGGTCCTGCTGACTCCTTTGATAAAGGTCAGTCTTAAAGTGGTGTTGGGACAGGCGTAAATGCTTAAATCATTGTCAGTTCCTGAAGTCAATGCCCATTTAGACTCCAAAGGTAGCAGTGTAATTAGTGATGGTTGGCAGTGCTCTCAGAAGACCTACTCTAATAATGCAAATGCTGAGTGCTCCCATTCCCCAGCTTTGGATCTTGCCTGTGGCACAAGTGCCCGTGTGGGCCCATTACAGAGCCCAGATTACACGTCTGACTCACTACAGCATACAACCTGCTTCTGTGCCAGAGAAAACTGAGAAAGAGTCTGTCGTCATCCTGCCTCTTCCATAGCCATAATCTGCCTCTGATTAGCACGGTGTGCCTGTGCAGCCTCTGAACTGCTCCACAGAGCTGAGCACAAGGCCACTCCTGCTGCTTTAGTCTGATTTAGGCTCCTCACCGAGGCTTACAGAGCAAAAATAACCAACCCTTCAAAAGGATCCCCCGCTCTCTGCTTGATGGTGTCTTTTTATGTAATAATGATATGAAATTAAAGCAAATTGAACTTGTGACTGTGACAAAGTACATAACAGCCACAAGATATTTGCATTTCAGGGCATTTTGGGGAAAGATAATATCCATAAAACTTATAGCAACAGATCTGATTTCTTGGCAGCCTTTTCTGTTGTTCACTGCAAGCAAAAGCCCCACAGTAGCACTAACAGTAATGGAAGGAATGCTGTCACTTTTTTTCCATTTACACAAACATGGTTTGAGAAGCAGGAGCAATAGCTCAGAGGTAAGAGAGGCTTTGTTTTTTGGTGCCTGCATGCTTCAAGAGTAACAAAGCTGTATTGACCTACCTATATTTGTGGTCATCATACATAGATGAGCTGGCTGGGAATGATCATTTCTGGGCACAGATGGGAGGTTTCATGTTTACTCTAAACTACAACTGAGTCCAACTGTTTTGTGACTCCTGAGCCTAAACCAGAGATTCTTTGAAAGGAGGAGCTCAAGCTGCTCTGTGCCAATCTGAAGGATGGATGCCAGCTTAAGGACAGACCTTTGAGTCAGGCAGATATGATGACCAGTGCTGTGCTCGAAATGTGCTAAAGTGGTTGTCATCTAGTTTGTCAGGAATCAGGCATGCAGTGCAATGCTACTCAGACTTCTAAGAAATGGATTTAATTAGGTATGCTTGTAAGATTAATATACAGCATCAATATAGCTGTTTGGGTTTATTTATTTATGTGATTCAGGATTTATTTCCTTGATTTTATTTGTTTTGTGGGTTTATTTTTGTTTTGTTTTTCCATTTGTTTGGGTTTAGATTTCTTTCTGTCTGCACTGGAAACAAATTATGGGATTGTCAAACTAATGCATATGTGATAACTGTGCTAAGAAGATAAGAACCTTGATCATGGTCCTAAAGCCAGTCAGACATGTGTCTGTTGCTATCTGCCAGAAAAAAGGCTGTCTTCCACTTTATTTCTGATGCACTCTCACTGTGTCATCAGCTTGTCTATGTTTTGATTCAACAGCTTGATGCAGGTCCAGACTCTGGTCTGACACTCATGGAAGTTCAGTTTCTCCATAGCTTTGTTAGATACCCCACTCTTAAGGCTTTCTATCACTTTTTTCCTTTCACCTCTTCTGCAGACCATTTACTCTGTAGTTTTGCCCCCTCTTTGATTTTAAGTGTAAAGACTTGCTTATATCATGTTTCTCATGTGACAGATCCTTCTGGTACACAGTCAGCTCATGCCACCTGAAACTCTTCTGGAGAGGCCCATGTCATGGCCTGATTCTTGCTTCTTGGTCTCTCACTAGATATTGGTGTGGCTGTGTGAGGATATGGGAATTCAGTTTTGCTGGATTAGGCTGGTACTCCATCCTGCATCTACCCAATGTTTCAGCTCAGTCCAAGGCTAAAAATCTTCAGCCATTGACTGCTGTCAGCAATACAAATACCTCCTTCTTTGAAGATGAAAATATTTTTGATAGAAAAGGCTTGGTGCTCAGTCAATGAAAGAAGTCTCCTCAGCACTATGTTTTTGGAGGTTAGCCAGTGTGGAGGAAAAAACCAAGCCTTATTGGAGGACTAGATGTAAGGTCTTGGTCCTTCAGAATCTTATTGTCTGTAATATCTGAGTCACGTGATCTGTTTAGAACCAGATGAAGCCACGGCCTTCATGGAGGTGAGGGTGGTGGTCAAGGCCCTCTGCACTCCTGTGTGGACAGGAAGGCTGGTGCAAGACTTGGAAGGGAAATTGTACCAGTGAAAGAAGCAGTGGTAATTAGCACAACAAGTAACTGGGAAGGTGAAGAGACTATCCCAAAACCCTGACTGAGGGCATTGCACATCTTAGCATCCATCCTCCAGGATGATTTTTAACTGGAGTCTAGTTCTTGTGCAGGAACAAGGAGTGCCTGTGGTAAGTTTGGGGGCCCTGGAAGTGGGCAGTGGGGTGCAGACCAGTGCCTGACAGGGCCAGTCCGAAATCAAGCCTGGGTCTGTCTGGCCTTAAGTCCCAGGCAGAAGCATGCTTGAGGGAACATCAGGCCCAGGGGCTCGTCCCAAAGCCAGGTGAGGCCCTGTGGATGATGGGGCATCCAGGCAGTGTCTGTGGTGATGAACAGGACCTGTGGTGAGCATGTCCCTGAGTCTCTGCCAGGCTGTGTTGGTGAGAGGAGAATCAGGTGAGCACCTCAGTGCTGCCACACTGATTCCTATCAGCCAGGTGTGGCTGAAGGGCCAGGTGGGATGTTTGGGAGGGGAAGCCACATGGAATGAAGCAGGTGAGGACTTTGTGCCAGTCTGAGGGCAATGCACGAAATTTTGCTGCAGCAGGAAAAGCTGAGCATAACCTACAGTGATTGACGTGACACATGCTGCTGGGCTGCCCCTGTTCAGTGGCCTTATCCAAAACCTGAGCTTGGCACGTGCGTGTGTGTGTGTGTGTCTTTTGCTATGTGCATCCCAAGCTTCCCTGACTCTTGGGAAGCTATGCTCAGCTGTACGGAGCTGCTTTGTCACACTTTTAAACTCTTCTCCACCCTCATGTTCTGCAGGCAAAAATATCCCTCTGCCTCCTTCAGGAGGTATATCAAGAGGAGAGATGAAAATTTAGTTAACAAATCTTTCACTTCACAAGTGCCAATTATGTGGGTTTTTTCTCAGATGGTCTAAATGATAAATATAGCTAGCTAAATTCAGAGAAACCATTTTCAACCTGTGTTTAGCACTGAAGTGGGCTGCTTCTATTTTCAGGCTGAAGAAGAATTTGTGTGCCTGAAATCCCATCCAAGTTCATGTAACTATATCAGTCAGTCTAATAAAAGAGATTACCTCTTCCTACGGACCTTGCCTGACTTACATTCTTCAGGCACTGTGACTACAACAAGGGTGCTTGCTCATCTTTGCTGTTGCTTCTCTGCCACCTGCAGTGTGCAACTTGAATGTACAAGACAAAAGATGAGGGGAAGCACATCAAGGTATTTCCTGACTTTACAGTGTTTCATTTGCAAGCTTAAAGACCTTCCTGGAAACACAGAAAAAGTTAAGTTGGAAGGGAGCTCTGGAGCTCACCCAAACCAGCCATATTCCATGCTGGAGTAAGAAGTTTTGACTGGATGCTCAGCACCATATGCAGTGAAGTTGCCAACACTTCCAAGCACAGAGCTTTCACAACCTCTCTAGGCATGTTATTTCAGTGCAGAACCATTCCTTCTATGCAGATTTTTTCCTTACATCCAACCAATTATTCCTGCCTCTCAGTTGTCTAGTCCCTGGGCTATGCACAAAAGCTCCTCCTGGGGTGGCCTGTGCTTCAGCCTCTCAGCAGTCTCAGTGTTCCTTTGCCGGACTTTCTCTGGTTTGTCATTGTCTGGCTTGCTCTACAGACCGGACACCATGTTCCAGGCATGACCTAGCCATGCAAAGCAGAGGGGAATAAGTGCTTTCCTCTGTTTGCCGGCTGTGCACTTGCTTGCGTAGCCTAGTATGTGATTAGCTGCCTTCACTGCAAGGCACACTGCTGGCGCTTGTGCAATTTGCCAAAAGAATCTCCTAAGTGCCCTTCTGCAAAGCTGTTACACACTCAGCTCATCCCCAGCATGTCTGCTGTGTGGGGTTAGAGCACCCCAGCTGTAGATGTTACACGTCTTCTTTTTGGTCCTCCAGAGGTTTCTGTTGGTCAATTCCTCCAGCCTGTCAAGGTCTTCCAAACTGTTTTTTTCTATCTCGCTACTTTTTGTTAAGCGTTTAGTCTCCTGTCCTCTTGTGCTTGTACCTATGCAAGGCAGACATGTTCAAACACTTAGTTCCTCTTCAGAGCAGTGTTTTCTGTCATTATAGACGATAGCAGCATGGTAGGATTGGTTTATAGAAGCAGACTGGTCTTAATTGCACCGGAGACAGTCTTGGGAGGGGAAAGGCCGGTGCTATCCAGTGCCTTTGGAACTCCAGTGCCTTTCACTTGACACGATGCAGACATATACCCTAGCAGGAGCTACAGGCACTCAGGTGTTCATCCTTGCTATCTGCTCATTGAGAGAGTCACTAAGGAGAAAAAATAGAAAATTCCTGCTCTTGAACTGGTCAAGAAAACTATTTTATATTTGCTTTCTTTTGCTTCATGCCTTACCTTGTACTTTACTTCATCTCCTATCCACTTAGATCTTAAAGCTTCAGCCTAAATGAGGACTGAATTAAAGGCTGCTTTTGTGTAGAAGTTTTCAGACTACTGTGTTCTGCCCAGAGTGGAAATGGAGGGACAGCAGCTGAGTATGAATTTATCCCAACCCAGCTTAAGACTTCCCTTTAGGACCAGGCTGTATTCTGAATGGGAAAACACAATTAGTCCCCTTCTCTGCTATATACCTAACCAGCCTAGTGTCACATTTCTAGAATAAATAACATAAATAACCCATAAGAGGGTTTTATGACAGTTTAAAGACAGAAAAGAGCATCAAATATGATCAGTTAGGCAGATTCTCCTCAGTAGCAGCAGTCTTTGCTTATCATTTATTCAACAGGAAGCAATATGATTTTCCTCTTGCATGTTTTTATGAGAAAAATCACGACCTTCTTAGCATGCTCATTTCCATCCCTCCAGCACAAGTCAATCATAGGAACAATTAAATTGTTCTGGAATTAAAAGTGACATTTTAGAAAGAAACAGGTAAAAATTGGGTGCTAAGGACAGAAAATTAAATTTCTTTCCCCTTCCTCTTTTTGTCATATTGTTGATGAAAGAATAATATAATTATTCTCTATTAGATTACAGTTTGTAAAATTTGCTGTGTCTTTCAGTTTCCCAGTCTGTTTTCCTGGGTAGCAAGAGCAGTTAGGGTCTGCTCTTGGTCACCTCAGGCTGCTCACTAGGAAACTGGGAAAACTGGGAAAAGCAAGACATGGTCTGTAACATTGGAAATAGTTTTTCTTAACACTTGAACTCCTAAAATATTTCCAGCCATGCTACAAGCATATTTTCTGCTTTATTTTCCTCTTTTAGTCCCTTCTCCAGGCTAAATTGAATTCTTGCACCCACGTACATTTTCTTCTCAGTTATGGTTTCAACTTACTCTCTTCTGGAATCCTCCAGTTGTCTTAGATATTTCCTGAAGCATGGTGACTGAAACTGAACATAACATTTGGCTGAAGCCTCTTCTGTGTTGGGAACACTGACAGAAGTATTCCCACTTGCTATGTGTTGAACACTGACTGTTCTGTATACCCCAAAATGACATTTGTCTTGCTCACCACACTGACACTGTTGATTTGTGCTGACCAAGTCATCCACCATGTTCCCCAGTTTATATTGAGCCAGCTGCTGCTGGCCACTGGGAACCTACTTATTTCTGCAGATACTGAAGTTCATCCAGCTGTTCTCAGAATTTTCCAGTTTATCAAGAGCATTTTCAGATCCAGTTCTGTCTCTAAGAATATCTGCATCCCCTCTCCATTTCATGTCATCTGCAAATTTAACAAGCATAATGTGTACTCCATCATCCATAGTATAAACAAAAATGTTGGGAAAATTAGACACACATTCAGGATAAATCTCCATATAAAATTGTTTGGTAATTCTTTCATTTGAACAGAGAGTCTTTATAAGTACTCTTTAAATATAGTTTTAGGGAGTTCTCGATGTTTTTATTTTGCACCTGTGCTAGCCTGTCGATCTAGGTAATTTTCTTTTATTTTTGTTTTGCTTACTTGTAACAGTACTACAAAAGACAATACCAAAAGCCTAAGTAAAGTCAAAATATGCAACAGCAACTGCTTCTCCTGCACTAATGCTCTTGAACCATCATACTGGCTGTTATTCAGCTCCTTGTTAGCTCCTTGTTTGTCATGTGGATGCTTAGAGCAAGTTTACCTTTTCCCAGCTCTGTTATTTATTTGGGGGGAAGTTGCAGATAAAGTTGATGAGTTTTTCTACTAATTTTATTTTTCCCTTCCTTACTTCTTTTAAACACACACCCCATACTTAGTGTTTGCATTGTTGGTGAGTAACCAGTCCACAGCTATCCTCAAAAGTAACTGCTAACCTATCTGAGACTATTTCAGGCAGTTTTTCACATACAGTAGACAGATGTTCATCAGGTTTAGCCAAATTAGCAACACTTTACTTTGATGCTACCTAAACTGGTCATTCAGGCTATTAGATTTTCTAACATATATTTGCCCTTCTCTCACTGATGTTGCTTGTACCAGCCACCTACTCACCTTTCCAGTGCGGAGTGAGGAAAAAGGAATTATTTGTCATGCCATAGAAACGGACCAGCCTTAGGCCCAATGTAAATGAACCAGCAGGAAAAGCTGCACTCACAAGCAGCAAAATTCTTGGGGAGACTTAGGGGAAAAAAAAGCCAGAGACTGTGTTACCAAGGAATGTGGGCAGAGGCGGAGCTTTGCAGGAACCTACAGGTGTCTCCAGGTTTGTCTGACTATTTGTATACTGCTGTGGATAAGAATCACAGAAACCTTAAGGTTGGAAAAGAACTTTAGGACCATCAAGTCAAACCATTAACCTAGCACCACTCTGTTCACCACTAAAATCATATCTTCAAGTGCCACATGCACACAACTTTTGAACGCTTTCAGGGATGGTGATTCAACCACTTCTTCAGGCATCCTATTCCAATGTCTGACAACCCTTTCAGTGAAGAAATTTTTCCTAATATCCAGTCTAAACCTTCCCTGGTACAAGGGCCATTTCCTCTCACCCTTTCACTTGTTACCTGGGAGAAGAACTTGACCTTCGCCTTGGTACAACCTTCTTTCAGGCAGTTGTAGAGAGCAGTAGGGTCCCCTTTGAGTCTCCTTTCCTCCAGGCTAAATAATCCCAGTTCCCACAGCTGCTCCTCATCAGACTTGTGCTCCAGACTCTTCAGGAGTTCCATTGCCCTCTCTGGACACACTCCAGCACCTCAATGTGTTACTTGTAGAGAGGAACTGAACACAGGACTTGAGGTGCAGCCTCACCAGTGCCGAGTACAGCAGGACTGCCCTGGTCCTGCTGGCCATAATATTCTTGGTACAGCCCGAGATGCCACTGGCCTTGTTGGTCACCTGGGCACATGCTGGCTCATATCCAGCTGCCAATCAGAGAAAACAGGAGAAGGTAGCATATTTTTGTAGGCCATATCTATGTAAAATACTCTGTTCTATAAGTAGAATAGTTTTGTTTTGTCTTGAAAGGTTTTGTCATCTAAACTTTTCCCTTTTTAAAGTATATTTTACCTTTCCTCTTTCTTTGAAGTATGTGCTGCAACAATCCAATTCACCATGGAAAGAAACTGTCAAGCAAGGAGCCTGGCTCACCTCTTAGATAGTGTGGAAATGGCTTACAGAACAAATCTTAAACTTTACACCTCTGGACTCTTAAATCACAACAAGTTTCCTAAGACTTCAGAGAAAATAAAACAGGGATGATGGTACTCTGCCAGGAAACAAACTTGTTCCATAATAGAAAGAAATCAATTCCCAGCTGAAAATGAGAGAGCAAGGAAGATTAAAAGATTTTCAGGTAACTTTTCGTCCAGCATCCCTCAGCTTCCAGCAAAGCCTGAATTTTTCTGCCCTAACAACCGACATCCACAGTCACCTGTGACTTGTGTTAGTGGCTCAGTAGATTTTTCTATTCCATTGGAAATGCTAAAGTTGAAAGCACTTAAAAGGAAAGACAAAAAAAAAAAAAACTGACAGATTCCAGGAGAGTCATCAGAAGAGATGAGTTAGATGTGTCAGAGATTGTGGTTGTGGAACTTGTCAAAGAGGAATACCAGTTCATACCTTCATACTTGGCTGACGTAGCTAAAACTGAACAGTTTAACAAGTTCTTTCATTTCCAGAAGGAGTTCATAGCAAACCACGAACTATTACCAAATGATTTAACATGATTTACCGAATGATTTAATGATTACCATTTAATTTAACATAGTTAAATGATTTTAACTATGATTTAGCAGTTAAATGATTTAACTATTGCCAAATGATTTAACAGGGACCAAAGTATTAGAGCAGCATGAAAGCAAGCTGGCTGAAGTAAGAAAATGGGTCTCCAAGTGGATGGAAAGGTAAATTTTGCCTTATCTTTCTGGGTGGATTGGTTCCAGGAAAATGAAATAGGTTTAGGCAAAATCACCTCTCTCTTCTTCTTAAAGACCCAATCCCCTGTGTTTCCTTAGTAAGCACTTGTAAGACACGTCTACAATGTGTTCCAAAACCCTGAACCCAAATTTGTTATGCTACTGTTTACCCTTTCTTCACTGTCACGTGGAAATGTTGTGTTAAATATACAGGTAAGCAGGATCTTGCAAGCTAGTGATCTGCAGGACAAAAATCACTGTTGGTCAGCATCTCTGCAGGAACTGCGCATTCAGCATCTTGTCCAGCAGCACGTTTGAAGTAATTTGGAAAAGAAGCTGCCTTCTTTATGTGTGCTCTAGACTCTTTACACACAGACAGTTGTTGCTGGCTGGCCGCTTGAGATGGGTGGGATGGGGAGTGAATTCGATCACTGAAGCACATACATTTTGCAGGAGTTGCTTGTCTTTCTTGAGTTGCTACCGTGAAGGAAGCCTTAACAGTCTCATCAGCACTCATAGCCAAATGCAGGAGTGAGAGTTAGATACTGGATTCATAGAAATTTGGAGTGGAACTTGATGAAACCATTTGGGGGTTGGTAAACTAAGAAATGACTAGGCTAGTGTGGCCTGGAGAAGAACAGACATTTCATGTAGTTGGGAGAAATTTTGGGAAGAATTTGGCCATTTGTCCCTCAGTGTGGTACTTATGGCCAGGTTTTCATCCTTTGTAAGATGCCAGCTTATTTATCAAGGACATTTTACAGAGAATTTAGCAGTGGTGTTTGCTGGACTGTGGCTGCTAACACAGAAAATAGAGATTGGGCTTGAATGAAACAGCCATCCCAATAGAAGCCCAAGTACACCAGAAATTGGAAAAGAAGTGATCAAGCAAATAAGTAGAGGTTGTTAGTCTTTTATACCTCCAACATACCTCTTCTGAATTTTAAGAAGTATCACCTGCCACACAGCTAATGAATTTGCCAAAACAGTTGGCTACTTCCCATCTCAGTCAATAACCTCGAGCAATCTTTCTCCTCTCCCTCTGAGCTGAGAGGCCAGAGTAAAAGGAAGAAGGGATAGCAGAACAGAAGAGGCAAAGCACAATATTATATCAGGATAACAACTTGATCTTGTAATTTTTGAAGCATTTTTCCCCAGGAAACCTTTTCCCCAGAAACAATTTGAATCAGTAAAAATTTTGTGAGATAGTGCAACTCTGGTACAAAACTTAACAGAAAGCTGTAGTAACTAGAAGTGATGTCAATCTTTGCCCTTTGACTAAATGGTTGAAATTTCTACTAGCCTTGGTTTTAAACAAGTATATTCACAATGTAAAAAACTGCTGTAGTATATTACCTACCTAAAAGGCTTGTTGTGAAAAAGTTAATCTTAGGCGCAGAGCACTTTGAAGTGCAGCCAGCAGCACTCTTGACAAAACGTTCCCACGGCAGAGGAACCCAGCACAGGTTGCCTAAGAGACCCCCTCTTTCTCTCGCCCAGATTTATTACTCAGACTTGGCAATGTATAAATATGAGATTCTAAGTGTTTTAATTTAACTGTTGTATTCCTTAGCTAGGGGTTCTTGGGTTATTTTTATATTAATTATGTGTTTCTGAGCTAACAGTTATTTTTAAGGAATGCAATGTGTTCCAAGATCAGCTTCTTGTTTTGCCCCTTGCTCACACTTTAAAATCACACATATCTAAGAAACTTCATGGACTTACAGCATAATTTTTTTTCAATTTAATCACTTGTGGTCTCAAAGGGGATAGCCAATTTCTTCCTTATTTTTGTTCCTTCTCCCACTGTACAATGGCAATCAAACAAGAACAGAGAATACAAGTGTTAAGAGAGATGCCTATATAGACAGTTGATTTCCAGTCTGCTCAGTGATTTGAACTGACATAATTTCATTCTATAAGCTTCACTGTGTTAATAGAGAAAGGAGAAATCAAAAGGAATTGCACACCTCTGCAAACCATCTGCACATGCACAGGCCACAAGACTGGAAGAAATAGCACTGGGGAAAAAGGTGAATTGAAAATGCTTGTATTAATTGATTCAGGAGAAGGATATGCTTTCAGTCACTGCTTTCATTCATTCATTTACATTAAGGTCACTAGTGTGTGTCTCTGTGTGTGTTGTTTCCCTCAATTTTTCTTGATTGATCACCAGATTAAACTGCATGGCTACAAAAGCCATATGATTTTATCTTTAGTGCATTCCCAGTTCTGTGTCTGGCCCTACTGGTGAGACAAGCCCTTGCATGTATCCCAGTGCTCCTGCTGTGGCTTTATGCCTTTTAATTAATCACATAGTAGCAAACCATCACACTTTCTTCCTGCAGTTTCCCCCAGGTTACAAGACAGCAGCATCACGTGCATTACTTACATTTTCACTTGCTGAAATATCTCTGTATGGTCAGGAGAAAAGGGCAGACAGCTTTTAGGAAAGATGGATGAGTTCTTTCCCAGGTTTTCTCTAATTCTGAGTAACACAAACTGACACCAAACATTTGGTTATCGCTTAAGCACTTTGTTAAAAATGTTATTTAAGAAAAACAAAAACCAAAAACTCACATACAACCTCCTCCTCCCCAAACAAACCAACCCCTCCAAATCCCCAACCTGCTAACTTTTGAGCCCTAATGTTAAAATCCTTAAAGTGTTTAGGAAAAAAAAAATCAGTCTGTAACCTACTGGTGAATTATTTTTCCACCTTTCACTTTGAAGGTTACCTCTGATATTTCTTATGTGATTTACCAGGCATTTTTCTATTTTTTTTCCCTTTTGATTTTTTCACTATGTTGAATTATAATACTTGAAATCCTTTATTTGGGAAAAAAAATCTGTTTGTTTTTCCTCTTGGCCACTTAGGACAATGATTTGCATGTTGAACACCACTAAAATATTGTAGCCGAAAGTTACACTCTGATTCTGTATTCTGTGATGATAGAAATCATGCATTGGCTCTCCCAGTGATAACTGCGGGGGCAAAAAAAGTCATTCCTCCATATTTGTTGGTGAAATAATTGCACATTAATATCCAACATTTATAGGCAAGAGAAGGGAAGAGGAGGACAGAGAAATCAAGAAATCCTTGAGGAAGAGGAGCTACCTGGGAAGCGAACTGTGCTGAGAATGACTTTGCTATAGTCGAAATCCAATTGATCATCTCTAGGTTTTGAACAAACCTAAAAGTGGCAGAATAAGCAAACCTTCTGTCACAGCACAAAAGGTATGATTTTCCTGGAGACAAATTGAAACAGGAGTCTGTAATCTGGATTGTTAAGCATTGTTTGATAGTCTTCTTTCCTCCAATTTATTTAGAGCATGAGCTCTTCTGGACTCTCTGCTTATAACACATTACAAGATAGTATTTGTTTGTCAATATTAGCTCATTTCCTTGGTGATGCTACAGAGAAATTAAGTACTTAAAGTCAGATATGGGCACTCCCTGACCTTATTTTTGACACAGGAGATCTACTGCTTGCCCTTTGCTTTATTGTTCACAACAGTTTCTGTAGGAGCAACCCATAGCAGAGAAATCTGAGACAGTAGCTGCTCACAGAATAAACAGGACATTGTCTGAATAGACTGTGCTGGATTTCTGAAGTGTCAAACCTATTGTCCTTCTGTCTCCTCTTTGCTAGAGCCACATCAGGCTTCGTGCCAGCTTTACTGGAGAAATGCTGCTGAACAGAGGGTGGTATTTGCCTCAGGCTTCCAGGAGTAGTGCTACACACCCCTTCCCCCTGCCTCTCCCACCAGTGACATCTCAATTTTGGTCAAAGGAAAAGCCATAAAGAAAGGTGTTTTCCACTATGGAAGTAGAAGGGAAGCATGGAGGAGATGACAAGCCCTGAGGACAGAGCTATACATGACTGGCCCTGCCCAGCCCCCTTGGAATCTCTTCCTGCCATGCCCATGGCACAGGACCCCATCTCAGTTCATCCTGGACCATCAATTCCTGCCCATTTCTCTATCTCATGCTTTTTGTATTCATTCATTTTTTACTTTCCTTACTCCAAAGATAGACCCCTCCGTTTCTGACAGCTTCTTAGGCCCCTGTCCTCCATCGACCCAGAGACAATCCTGTGGATTTGCTCTGAGCATTTCACCCTAGTTATCCACTCTCTTTAGCACTGAGCCTGGGAATACCTGTGTGATATTGACAATCTGTTGAAATGAAAATGAAAGGTAATGATGAACATGGCACAGCTGACAGCATAAGAGCTTTATCTAGGTTGAGTAGCACACTGCTCAGTGGCATAACACCAGAAAGGATTGTCCAAAAGCAAGGGGTTGCATGAGTCTGAGCCCTCATATTTACTGGCTGTGACACATGCAGAAAACCGTCCATATTCTTTTTTTTTTTTTTAATCTGTAACAAAGCTTTAATCTATTTACAAATGGGAAGAGCTTTGAATGGCTGAAACCTACCATAGAGGTTTTTGTTTGAAACTTGCCATAGAGGCTTTTTTTTAATGTGAACCTTTAGTCTCATCAACAGCTCATTCAGAAGGCTTCATCAGAACTGAATTTTACTGAAAATTACATTTTAAAAATGATTCCAGAACTTGTAGCAACCTCCCCCCCCAAAAAAACCCAAACAAACCAAACCACCAAATTCAATTACACAACTTTTTACTCTTAATCCACATTTCACTCTTTCTCATGTATTATAATGGGCTCTGAAGGCTCAGGTCAAAGGGATGAAATACAGGCACTCAGGAAAAGTGTGAAGGTTCTCATGCAGAAAGCCAGTACTGCTCTGGAAAGAAACAAATAATACTTCAAATGCTTCAACACCTGTAACAACAACAAGGCAGATGGGATAGGGCAGAAACAACTAAATAGAGTCCTTGAAGTTTTTTAAATGTCAGGTCTTGAAGGAAGGCCAAAGGATTATACCTTGTGGATGGACTGTTCTGGGCAAAAATCCTTTTGTGCCAATCCTATTGGGAGACATGGTTAAACGCTGAGCAGGACCAAGGCTTTCTTTTGACATTCCCAGCTGACCACCACCAAAGGGCTGAAGGCCATCACAGTGAGGTCTCCTGACCACACAGACTGCAGTCTGCACTGTTAAATTTCAGACCGTGTCACTTTTGATGAGGTGTTGATTTTGTTCCGTATTGTGAAGGCAAGAAAGGCTAATTAGCCTAATTAGCCTTCTACAGCTGCCTGTCTTCTTTGGACTGTCCCAGTGTTTCCATGCCACTGGTGTGTGCCCCTGATATTTTATACCACAATTTCCAAATCTCCTTACTGCTGCTCCAAGCTCTGATCTGACTTGTTACTCTCAATATTCGACCTCATGTTTGTTCAATTCTAGAACTCTAACCTTTAGGCTGGAAAGCTGTCCTGGCAGCCTATCAGCTTTCTTGTTCTTGCCCACTCCGCTGTCTGAACCCGAAGAATTACCAAGTCACTCTTTCAGTAAGCTGATGTTTCCTTTTTTTACCTATTTCTTCTTCTTGTAAATGTAAATCTAACAAGCCTGGATGACTCAAGAGGTCTTTTATATCTTTGCAATTGTTGTTTCCAGTGTATTGAGTGTGTACACTATACAATATTTACACTGTGATTTTAAAAGGTATTTTGGATGATTCTGCAGTTAAGATACTGGAGTGTGAAAGAGACTCAGGCTCATTAGTTTTCATTAAGGAAAGCAGAAAGATGACTAACAGTGACCCAGCAATCTATGTGTCTGTACTTGTCTACAGAGAGAGAATTCATGATGTGTTACTGTGGCATAGTCAAACTGGCATGAATTTAAGATGGATCAGTGTGGAGTATTTATAGCTCATGCACATGCAAATTTTATGTAGGCTATTCAGAGATTGATTTTTGTGCAAGCTTTTATAAATATTTTAGAGATAAAGGGGAAGAATATGACATTTTGTCCTCTGCCAAAGTGGTGAAAAGGAATTGTGATAAACATCCCAGAATTATCTAAAGGAGTTCTTGAGAGATTTGTCAGCTATTGGCATAAAAATCCAGTGCTCCGTAAGACTGTTCAATTCTGAAGAGCAGTCTGTTTTCAGAGAAGTCTGGGAACATGTGCTATCCTAATGTCAACTTGCTAGCTTTGCATGAAAAGTGACAATCAAAATCTGAGTCATTTGCATGCATTACTTACTACTGAGAGCCTAAGACTGAATTTTTCATCTTGCCATGGATCATGTGTAGTCCTTTCTATGTGTAGGGAAACCATCCTTGGAGGGTGGGCAGAGGAAAAGATTTTCATACAAGACTGTTTTGTTTTTTTTTTAAATATCATTGGTTAGTAGCTGTTAAAATATCTGGTAGGTTTTTTGAAATCTGATGATGAAGAGAAAATTAGAATATAGATATATAGGCAGAGAACTAAGCTGTCCATGTATGTTACTGTGATATCTAATAATGTGTAGTTGCTTCATTCATTCAGAGAACAAGAGGCTTCCTCTCAGGAAAAGAAGCTGCAGTTTTAATAAAGTAGACAGTGATTGAATCCTGTTAACTCCTCACAGAGTGTCAATTCTTCTCTCCTTTGCATCACTGAGCTTTCAAACCTGGAGTCACTTCACTGTAATTCACTGAGGCTCAGGTTCTCTCTGCCCTATTAGAGCAACATTTGACCTCTGGGCATGTATAATAAACTTCATTATATGTAACAACTATTTGCTTACTTCTACCTTTGTATACGATCCTGAAAAGATATTTGTGAAACTGTTGTTCTCTTTTGTTCTAGTCTAAACTGAAGAAATAATTAGAAACCGTGCAAGAGATGAATCAGACTCCAGATGATAAAACAGGTGAGTGATAGGACAGTTGTGAATTGAGCAGAAAAGACATATGGTATAAATTATGGAAATAAGGTTCTAAAAGGGTAAGAAGGAAAACCAATCAAAAATTACCTCCGCTGTTGAAATTTTTGCTGTTAGTGTGATCAAAATGTGCTGATATTTAATGAAATCAGGTATGTGATATTTCTTATACTTCTTTTACTCCTGGCCTTATCTGAAACCAGTAGGTGTCAGTGAAAGACTATCTAAAGTGTTAGAGATGTCTCAGGGGATGAAACCCTTCAGCTGGCAGAAACATAATAACTGGATTTCATGCTTGTGATGAGGAGGTTAAGCCCCGAATCACGTGCTTTCAAGTGCCCTTCCTAAGCTTCTTTTCAGCCTTCACCGTATCAGTCCTGAATGCTGTAGTTATCCATACAATAGTCCAGTCCCTCTTGGAGGTTTGCTCAGTGCTTTGATTCAGTAACAGCACTGAGGTTTGCAGTCTATTTATGTATTGCTCAAGAAAGTAGTGTCTTTTGATAAGTAGTGTCTTTTGATCAGTGGAATCTGGATTAGGATCTTCAAGCAGGATAAAAGACGTAAATCTGGAAAGCTGTGGAAAAAAAAAAGCTGATGGGTGATAAAGTAGGAAATCCTGTGAAATGTCATCAGGATGAAGTATAACTAGTCTGACCATAGCACACCTGCATTTTATGACTTTAGTGAAAACCTGTTCTGAAAGCCGTTTTCTTCCAGAGCATGAGAACACATCAGTTAGTAAATTATAACATGGTAAATAAGGAAATAGCTGTCCACATGGCAATGTAAAGCACCTTCTACGGTTCCTCTTTGAGAGAAAAGAAAGATCCAAATCTTCTCTCTGTGTAGTATCAGGAACAATACTTGAGCAGTCAAACCAGCTCTGGTTGTGGTTTTTTCTCCTTCAGCAGCTAAACTGGCCTAAATTTCTCCCTAGCATAACTGTCTTCCTATCAATGAATGTATGCCTGAATGCAGCTCCCTGATTATGTTTGTTTCTACAGCATGGTACAGATTTTGAATTCTATTGCTTTGCAGTCAACCACTAAAAAAACCCATAAAATCAGTCATTGGCTCTGGATCTCCCACAGGACTAATGAATAAAACAAACAGATCTCTCCAGGCCAAGGCATATCAGAGGAATAGTTTTGCATAAAATGAGCTAAAAGGCATTTAAACAATGGGTAAACATTTCTCGCTTTCGCCTCCTTACCAGGTACTGATTTCGGAAGTACTAACTCAGTTAACCTCAAACTTCCCCTCCCTATCTTCCTCAATTACACATTGAGGAATCAAAACCAACCAAGTCAGAAAGATGTTAAAGTTGCTGTTCTTCTTTTCATCTTACTGCTGTATATAGAAGCCCAAGCCAAGAAATTTGGGCCACATGTGCTAACATGTGCTGGCACTATAGGAAAAAAAGCTTTACAAATATTGTTTTAGTTATTTATTTATTTATTTTAGGTCTTTTGTGTTGGGTTGGTTGTTTTTGTTTTTGTGGTTTTTTTTTT